>APFE030168945.1:73577-150322 GCA_000404065.3 Pinus taeda
AAAGGAAGATAAAAGAAGTGAAGAAAAAGAAAAATTATGGGATCCATGAGTAAGGAACAAGACAATCATTCACAAGAGATATAGAACAATTAATTACAATATTTGAGCGACTTGAGAAGAGAAAGAGAATGGATTCCTTCTTCAAATCTCTACATCCATTATCACTTCCACAGAATGATGTTATCCAGTGTACCGAGAAAGTGCAGCTAAAAGATCAAGAGAATGACAAAATAGCCAAAATTCAACAAAGCAAGGAAGTGTTAGAATGCGACATAAAAATCTTGTGGATATACATTACAAAGAAATAATGGAAAAGGACAAAGAAATTTCTCGTCTCAAGGACCACATTGAAAAATTACTGGCACAAGTGAAGAAGACTAAAGTCTCAAAGAAAGAACTCAAGAAGAATTTATCATAACAAGAAGAGAAAAAATTGCGTTTAAAGAACCTTAATAAAAATTTATTAGAACAAATCAGAGATCTAAAAGATGAAAAACTTAAAATTCAAAACACTGAAAATAAGGTTGATGAATAAAAAACCAAAGAACTTTTACGTCTGAGAAATCATAATCAAAGTCTACTCAATCAAACAAAGAAACTTAAGGAGGATAAGAAAGCATTAAAAGATAAGTTGGAACAAGTCACTCAAGAAGAAGTATCGAAATTTCTAGTCACAACAGTTCAAATTGAAAATAAGGGAACGAATACCGATTCAATGAATGTCACAACTCAGGAAGAAGACAAGCGAGTTGAAGAAAAGATGCACTTGGATGTTGTAGATCAAACAATGAACATCCCCAGTGAATGTTTCATAACCAGCTCAACAACATCTTTGCTAGAAGAAAATATAAAAATTATCGCATGCCCAGTAAGGAAAAATCAAACAAAAAAGGTTCCATATCGGCATCCGAATCATGAGAACTGACGAATCAACCATGCTACATATTTGAACCAATCAAAACTGAAACAACAAACTGATGTTCCAGAGAAGAGTAATGTAACCTCAACCCAGTGCTACAAGGACAAGTCGCTACAAAATTCCAGTGATCAGAATGCTATACAGAAGATTAACTTGGGATGGTCTACTCCCTTCTCAGTGCGACAATTTTGTTTGTCACTAAGAAGATCATATCAACTTGTATCGATGAGGATAACTATTCCGAGACAGAAAGACTTTCAAAGCCGAAAAAGAGATCAAGCCTTTTTCATCGACAAGCTTTGAGGACAAAGCTTTTTGAGGAAGGAGGCAATGTAATGAATAAAATATATAAATAATATAAATATAATATAAAAGATAAATAACATAAATAATAGTTAGTTAAGCTAGTAATTAGGTTGAAGAGGCATGTCTAATAGGACATGACTCTTCATGAAGAGACAGTTGCTTGGTATATAAGCAAGCCTCTCGTTCTCATTTGTAATTCATTCTCATTCTTATTCACATATTTAATATATAATATTTGTATCTTCATGGATATCTTTATATTCCTAGTTTTCTGGAATAATTAATTTTTAGAAGGAACTTTTTTCGCTTCAGAGCCTTTGCTGCTAGGGTTGGGCCCTAACCCAAGAGCTTCAGCCCTCTAAGTTAACTCAGTACTAAATCAAGAAAAATCTCATTCTTATTACCAAAACAAAAAATTACATCAAAGTATTCCACAATTCTGGAGCTCGAAAATAGCTAGAGTTTTACAACAATAATTCAAATCCTAATGAGGCTCTAGGCCTCTCTACTTATACAATTAAATTCCCCAACTACTTCCTAAATTTAGGGAGGCTCAGCTCCCAAACTTGAGATGAACTAACTCTTGGTCTATCACTTGCGCGCATGCCTTATAATCTTCATGACTTGGTTGCTTGCACTCCGAGCTGGTGGGATTAATGGAGGAATATTCGAATGGGGAAGGAGTAAATGAGGAGAATTTACCTCCTAAAATCTCTTTCCCTTGTCCCATTCAAGTTTCAAACCTTAGTCTTTGTCAAAGTTCCTTGATTTTCTCTTCCAAACCTGCATTCAATGCATATTAGTCCGCTAGGCATAATATCTCTCTTTAACTCATCCCATTAAACAAAACATAATCAAAACATGTAATAAGTTGTGAGAAGAGTTCGTTTTACTAAGCTAGGAGGTGAATTAAGGCCCATATAATTACCCAATGATGAGGCTCATCATCACCCCCCTACTGAAAGCATTGCTCATCCTCTGAGAAACTCAATCAATATCCATGTCTTTCATACCTCTAGTGGCCTCCCTGACATCCCATGCCTCTTCTGTGGTTTCCTCTTCTTGTTCATAGAAACCTACTTTCTTTTCTACCTCCTTCCACTGCCTCTTTTCTTCTTCTTCCTTCCTTCCTTCTAGCATTCCTAAGAGCAGTGGTGGACTGAGTCTTAAGACAATCCAATTGACTTTGAGCCTTTGCATATATTACTTGTACATGGGTGGCATGTTCAGTGCTTCTCTCATTATTTCAGGAGAGTGGTACTCTCTTATATTTAACCTATATGGAAATGTGTTCCATCTCCTCAGGCAAGCTTGTATGCTCACATCCCATAACAACTTGAACATGTCCTCAAAATGTGTAATTGCTTGCTCTTGGGTAGCAAGATATATGGGTGCAAGCTAAGGATTATTTGCAATTAAATTATGTGTACTAATGAGGGTCGTTGGATTGGACTTCTCAACTCTGATCATAAGAGGGTTTGTTTGTTCTCTTGCCAATATCTTCTTCATTTTTGCAGCCCTTGCTTCCTCATGTTTTATCCATGATGCCAAAGCCATCAACTATAAATCTCCTAGCTTGGAATTAGGGCCCCATACATTCATGTCTATTAAGGCCATGTTATGCAAATAAAACTCAAACATCTTGGCCCTATCTTCCAATGTACTTTGATCACAAAGATCAATGAACTGTTTGTAATCCTGAAATGGCATAGTGCCTCTCTCTGCTAGGGTCTTGATTTGGAACTGCAACCATTGTTCCTTCAGGTATAGGGCATAGCATTTACCTGGCATCTTGCATTGGATTGCTTCCAAGGAGAGACTGGCCATACATGCCAATTGGTTCTCTCTTTCTTGCAGTTGTCCTTTCAACCATGCATTTTCTGTCTCTAACTGATTTCTCATGATGGCCTCTCTGTCTCTCAAGCTACTTAATTCTCTAACCATCTCCTTGAGCTTCTCCTCTATGTCACCAATGTCTTCCACCCCCTTGGATTTGGAAATTTGTATCCATCGATGAGTTCTAGCTCTCTCCTTCTCAAGCTCAAAGAATAATGGAATAAAAAAAATTTGTGGAATGACACTGCCCCCTTCAATAAATCTGTAGTAGGAGTCAACGTTAGGTTGGGGGCTAGGTTCCCTTAGCTCCGGGTCCTCTTCTTTAGTTTCTTGTTGTAGGCTTCCCTCCTTATCCAATTTTTGAGTCACTTGTAGGTTTAGTAGAGTATTTTGTAGGATTGCTTCAGCTTCCTATAGGTCTTGTTGTGTATCCTGTAGGATTTCTTTTCCTTTGGATGAGGTGAATCTAGTTATAGGCCTTCTCACATAGGTGATAGGAGATGCAATATTCCTAATAAGCCATGGCTAATTGGAATATTCGATTTTGCTCAATTTTTCCTTCTATAGTTATTTACAAATAAAAAGGTGAGGAAAAGGGTACATAACTCACTTTAGAATAAAAAGTCACTTCCTATTAGCACAAATTTGTGACTTAAAGGGGAGCCAAGGGGGCCAAAGGACCACGTAGAGATGGGGCCCACGCAGACACTTGGAGGGACTGCGCAGATGGAAAAGGAACACGTGGCAAGAGGGGATTACGTTGGAGGAGGTGAGTCTTGGGATTAGGAGAGGCCAATGCTATAAAGGAGAGAGGATCCCCCTCATTTTTTCATTCAATGATGTGCATTTGAGCTAGTCACTTCGACTTAGAGCACGCTGGCTATTTAGCTAGTCTGCAACACTTTTTAGTGCATTGAGTGTCTCTGTTCGGAGATCTCACCCTTAGCCTCGGGGGACTTCGAGTGCCTGATCAGGCAAGGTATTTCCATCAGTATTTTTGCAGTAGTTTCATCAGCGTTTTGGCAGGAGGATTGAGCCTCTTGGATGACTGCGCAGCCTTGAGAGGGATGACGTAATTCATTCTGGTAGGAGTTCTGGATTGAGGTATTGCAGAGGGATTTGTGTTGGGGGATTGAGTAGGGGATCAGCCCTTGCATATTGGAGGATTTTGGATGAGTTTCAGGCAGAGTTTTGGTGGGTTTATTTCAATGGCAGCGCAGAGCCTTGAGGGACAGCGTAGAACCCCAAGCGGGTGATTTATAAAAGCTTTCTAGGTTTTTCTGGGTTCCTTGAGTAGAGTCTGATTCCAGAGCTTTAGCTTTTTTTGACGAGGGGAACAGCCCCAAATCCTCATTTGATTTCTATCAGCAGTAGCAGCACTACAGTTCTCCAGTAGCTTGGACGCAGTTCAGAGAGAGGTCATTTCTTTGCTATTCTGAGTGTATTTCTTCACTTTCCTTGTGCAAGTCGAGGTGCCATATTTCTGATCACCTCCTGTACTCATTCTATTACTCAGTATAATAAAATGGCTTAGCATTTCTCGTTGCATTTCTTGAGTATCTGCTTATAATTCATGTTTATATTATTATATGTTGCACCATTGTTATCTTTATCATTTCAAGCTTCCCGGTTATTATATCATTTGTATGGATTTGGTGGGAGTTTTGTTGGGGTTTGGGGAATATCTTTGAGACGGGATATTACAGGAGACTTAGGAGGAAGCATTTTCTCCTACTGTTTAGGTGAGTCCTCAATTACAATGGGAATTATGGTTGGAGTTTGGGGTTTCATGTGCCTTATCCTTTGTGTTTTTCCTTGTCTTGAAATATACGGGGGTTTGCCTCTGTCTTTTGCCTTTCTGTTTGATAGGGGTGCTAAGAGCAGTGAGCGTAGTTGTTGCTTCTTCCTCAGTGGGTTCTGGAGACACCCTAGGTGACTCCTCCTTGTCTTATGCCTCCTCTTTTCCATTGCCCTTTTCCTCTATGTTTTTCCCCTCTTCTCCTCCTTTTATATCATCATCTTGTTTATCAGTCTCCTCCTTGACATCTTCCTATGTTTCCTCGTCACCTTCCTTATCTTTCTCCTCTTCTTCCTCCTCATCTATATCATCTTCATCCCTCTTTGCTTCTTCCCCATCTGTTTCAGTTTCTTCCTCATCCTTTTCACTGATAGTGGGACTAATGTCATATGTGAGGGCTTTGATATCCTCCTCTATCTGCATGTCTCTGAAAATTTCCCATTGGATAGGAATTATGAGGTTGTGGATGGCATCTTCTATGATGATTCTAATTAATCCATGGTGGGATAACTATTGGTGATTTCCCTCTTGCACCATTATGCTTGTGTCTACCATTGATTACAGAAGGAAGTATGGTATGTTGAGCCTATGGTGAGGAGGTGTTTCTGCTCCAAACCTAAATTCTTCAAGAAACCTAAAGTGATACCCATAAACCACACTATACCTACCCGCACATGATATGTATTTGATAAGGTGGTAGCTCACCTCATTCCAGGGGTATGGTAGGTTTGCTCTCCTTTCTCCATTTTTATCCTCAATGAGCTCTTCTCCCTCTAAAAATAACTTCTTCTTGGTAATTTGGCTATCTCCCTTGTCTTCCTTTCTCCAAGGCACTCCTATGGGAAGTATCGTAATTTTGCTTATGATTTTAGGGTTAAGCTCTATGGAGAGGCCTCTCACCACAACAGTGGCATGAATTTTGGTCAGTGGAATGAGGGAGATAGCGAAATATCGGGCCACTTCATCATCATACCCTCTTAATTTTTCAAAATACCCCATCCCATTATGCCTTGTAAAGATTTCTAACACTTGAGGGTGTTGGTGGATTCTCACAGTATTAATGGGCTCCCTTCTAATAAACCCCCATGTCATTTTGTTGGTGAATTTGGAGGAGTTGAGATGGTTGACACAGTTTTTTTGAAAGCAGAAGTAAATAACTGAAAAAACTGTGGAGACAATTCCCTTACACAGTTGCCCAATTCACTCACAACTAGGGGATTTTTTGTTCAATTCACTTTGAAAAAGGGAAGTAATTATAGAGCCTACCTCTTCATTGCATTTGTTGTATCCAACCCCTCTGAAACTCCTCTCGGCCAATCCTGTAGATTGTCTGTCTATATCCTATAGGATTCATGTGCGATCTTGTAGGATTTCCTGTGTAATATTGTAGGAAGTCCTGCATAGGAGACAGATGGAATTTGCCTCTTCTGTAGGTTGCCTGGGTATGAGAATGACTTTTCTAGAGTGAGCCTCGAGGAAATGAATGCATGAGTGCATGGGGATCAATGAGTATTTCCTCTTATTGCTAAGTTATGTGAGGTGGTGTGCTGGCAGCGAATGTACGTTTTCTATTTTTGGACCGTTGGTCCCCACTACCACCTCATCGTTCCCCTCTCCTCGTAATCAAATCCTAGTTCATGCCTCCATAGACTTAACTATTTTTTCCCTTCTCTTCTCTTTTTTTTACTTGACTACTGCCACGTGTGGGAGGACCAACTGCTTTGCCTTCGTCGAATATACGAAGGTGGCCAAGTTAACTGGCCACCTTTCACTTATAAACCAAGTTACTTGTAACCTTTACATATTTTGACTACATTATGCAAATGAGAGAGTGAAGCGAGATACTTATCTGTGGTGCTAATACCTTTTTGCAGTTGTTGAAGCCCTGAGGTGCTTGTTATGTGTTGGTTGCATGTTATTTCTCCTTCCTTTTTTTATTTCTCTCTGATGATTCCTTTGATGTGTAGGTACCTAGTGTTGAAGATGATGGTGTTGTTGCTACTTTGGAGCTCCTTCTGCCCTTGGATCTTCATGCTGGAAGCTTGCTGCTACTCATGATTTTTATTCTGTGGGATAGGCTGCTAAAGGGTTTCCTACAGGATGTCCTATAGCTGCTTTTCCCTCAGAACTTTTAATCATACACTTTGCTGGTATTTTGAAGATGGTGACATGGATTGAGAGGAAGACTAGGAGTGTGGAGAAATGAGAAATACTCAAGTGTTGCTCCCTTATGCTCTTTGTTTCATTTTTTCTCTCCGTATTTTCTCTTGAAGACTGTGAAAAATATTATTTATTTTAAAATGATTTTTTTTATGGTGAATGTAGGGGTGATGAAAGTGAATACAGGTATGGTAATGAATTTGTGATGTAGGGATGTCATTATTGTGACATGGTAGGTCATTTTCTCTTCCTATGGTCACTTCTTGTAGGATTCCCGAGCCACTTGTAATTCTTGTAGGTTTATAGGGGATCCTTTAGAAAACACAGTCCCCTTGTAAACTGAAGAAAAGGAGTGAAAAAAATGAAAGAAATGGTGGAGTGATGAATGAAAATGAGTGGAAAATTAAAAATGTGAGTGAAATAGGTCCTTTTTTATCCTCCTTTTTTCTCTGATCATCCTCCTTGCTGACCTGCAAATAGAAATTTTCATGATTTTTTTCCCTTTTTTTTTTTGAAAACTAGGTTGCCTCTGAGAGATTTTCATCCTAGTTGTTTGCCCTGGGCACCCCAAGAGAGGTTTTCACCCAAGGATCTTTTTATTTCCTTTTTTTCCTTTTTTTTTTACACCATTGGGCTGCATCAAGAGGTTTTCAACCCAATAGTGGGACTCAGGTGCCTCATGGAGGTTTTCACTTGAGTCCTCATTTTTTTTCTCTTAGTGATTTGATGAGGCAGTAGCTGAAACTTGCTCCACCACCATCACTATTTTATTGATACCATTAATTAACTCTTTCTTTGACAATGGTCTTTTGTAAACTTTTAATCGGTGTCCATTAACAAGTAAAGGAATGGCCTCTTCATCTATGGTTCTGATCTGCATTGAACCATTATCATGACATCTTTCTATAACATAAGATCCTAGCCATCTTGTCCTTAACTTGCCCTTAAAATATTTATATCTGGAATCATATAACAAGGCCCAATCACCTTCTTGAAATTGCTTATCCTTGATGTTCTTATCATGCCATATATTCCTCTAGAGTTGAGTTACCTCTGTGTGTAGAAGGGCTTACATTATGAACTCATCTAAACCATTTAACTGAAGCAATCTCTCTTTTTTTGCATTGTTGAGATCTAGATCTAGTTAGGTTGCCATCCTTAATGTGTCATACTCAAACTCAATGGATAGCAGGGCCTTTTTCCCATAGACCAGCTCATAGGTTTTGAATCTAGTGGTGGTTTTCCAGGTGGTATTATAGGCCCAGGTGGCCTCAACTAGTCTATCTACCCAATCTCTCCTATTGCTACTCACCACTTTGGTCACGATGCTCTCCAACACTCTGTTGGTCACCTACGCCTGCCCATTAGCTTGTGGGTGATAGGGAGTGGAGTTCCTATGCTTGATCTTGTGCTAGCTAAGAAATTCTTCAATCATGTTGGAGGTAAACAGGATGCCTTGATCAATGACCAATTCTCTAGGGTACCCAAATTTGTAAAATACATTCTCCCTTAAGAACTCAGCCACCTTCTCCTCTGTTGTTGCCTTAATTGCCTTGGTTTCATCCCACTTAGTTAGATAGTCAGTGCAGACAATGATGTATTGTTTTTTCTTGGAAGGAAGGTCAATAGGTCCAATTAATTCCATGCTCCACTTGTCAAATGGCTCGAAAATCACTTGAGGCTGCAGAGGCATTTCATCCCTTGGAGTGGGCTTTCCCATCCTTTGGCACCGATCACACTGACTAATATATATTTTCACATCCTAATGAAGAGTGGGCCAATAATAGCTTGCTTGTAACACTTTGAATGTTGTCTTCTTTGCTACAAAGTGACCTCCACAAGGCCCAACATGACAAGTCAAAAGGATGTCAAAGACTTCCTCCTCCTTGACACACCTTCTCAAGATTTGATCTGGGCCAAGTTTGAAGAGATTGCCCCCAATCCAAGTGAAGGGAGTGCTCTTCCTTATAATCTTGCTTTTCTCTTTGGAGGACAAGTTCAGTGGGAACTGCACAGATACAAAATAGTTTGCTATGTCAGCAAACTATGGAGAGAGAATTAAAATGGCGAAGAAGTGCTCATCTGGTAACTAGTCATCAACCATTCCCTCTTCACCTGCAGGAAAATTTAATCTAGACAAAAATTCTGCAACAACATTTTCCTTACCAGGCTTATCAACAATATTTAGATCAAATTGTTGTAATAAAAGCAACCATCTTATAATACGAGCGTTCACATCAGGTTTATTCATTAAATATTTGATTGCAGCATGGTCAGTAAGGACAAATTTGTGATAGCC
Source organism: Pinus taeda (assembly GCA_000404065.3). NCBI lineage: Eukaryota > Viridiplantae > Streptophyta > Pinopsida > Pinales > Pinaceae > Pinus > Pinus taeda. Next base: position 82,896 of record APFE030168945.1, read on the forward strand.
TATAATGTAATTCCTAAATTTTTTCAATGAATGCACAACATCCAGAGCTCCTTTTTGGTCACTATGTAGTTCAGTTCAGCCTTTGATAGATTCTTACTGATAAAGTAAATGGCATAAGGAAATTTTTCATCTATCTGACCTATGGTTGCTCCTATGGCTTTGTGTGAGGCAATGACATGAGTGTGAAAAGGAAGGGCCCAATTTGGGCCTCAGAGGATCAGAGCAGTGGTTAACTTGTTCTTCAGGATGCTCAAGACCTCTTGACAACCTTTTGACCATATAAACTTAGAGTCTTTGGCCAAAACCCCAAATAAAGGAGAGGCCAACTTGTTAAATTCCTTTATGAACCTTCGGTAGTATACAGCTAATCCTAGGAAACTTCTGAAATCTCTCTGCTTTTGAGGAGGTGGGACCCTTTGGATGATAGCTATTTTGTTGGGGTCCACCTACAATCCTTATTGAGATATTGAATGACCCAGCACAGTCCCTGCAATCATCAATAATTCACATTTCTCGGGACTAAGAGATAGGTTCATCTCAATGCATTTGTGCAGTACCTTACCTAAGTTAGACAAAGCCTCCTCGAAATCACACCCATAAGGTGTGAAATCGTCCATATAGATTTCTACCGCATCATGGACCAACTCAGCAAAGATACTCAGGACTGCTCTCTGAAAAGTGGCAGGAGCATTGCATAGGCCAAAAGGAAGGACCCTATAGGAAAAAGTGCCCCAAGGACAAGTAAAGGTGTTTTTATCCTGGTCTTCTAGGCTAATCTAGATTTGGTTGTATCCATTGAATCCATCTAGGAAAGAGAAATATTTTTCCCTACTAGGCCATCTAGCACTTGGTCAATGAAAGGTAGAGGGAAATGGTCCTTCTTTTTGGATTTTTTCAACTCCCTGTAATCAACACAAATCCTCCACTTACCATTTTTCATGGGAACTAACACCAAAGGAGAGACCCACTCACTATCGGAGATAGGATAAATGAATCTTGCATCTAGCATTTTTTGCAGTTCTTCTTTGACTATATCTTTAAGTGCCGAATTCATCCTCCTTTGGGGTTGCCAAACTAGCTTGCAAACTTCCTTGATGTAAATGTGGTGAGTACACATTGAGGGGTGTACTCCCTTAATTTCTTTGTAACTCCAAGCGAAGGCATCCAAATGTTCCTTTAGCATATTCCACAACTTCTCCTCTTGGAGAAAAAAAAGATATGGATTAATTTTCAAAGTTCTCTCAAGGCTGAATTCTATGGTTTTGACATGGAGAGGGTTGGAATCGGCCAATTACATATCATTTGGATAGTTGTTCTGGGTTTCCTTTACTACTTCTTCTAGGGACAATGTACTGGGGGTTGGACTTTGGAGTAGTTGTTCAATCAACTCATCTTCATCCTGTTGTCCTCCTCCCATGGTTGTTTCTAAGGTATACAGTTGGGCAAAATAAACTTCATCTTCCTCCTCCTCTTCAAGCCATAAAGGTAAATCATGTTCTAGAGATGGCTGAGCAGGAGGGTATAGGACTAACTGCTTGGACATATGCCCATTCTTGATGGTCATATTCCTAGCTCTACAGCTGATGTAGAAATCGGTAGTGGCCAACCAAGCCCTCCCAAGGATGAGAGGGTAGTGAGTAAGATTAGCCTTAGGCTGGAGAAATAGGAAATCTATAGGGTACTCCCAAGAGTCAAAGGAAACCATCACATCCTCCACAATCCCCTCAAGGGTCACTATGGAGTGGTATATAAGTTGCAGGACTATTGTGGTCTTTCTCAATGAACCTTGGAGGTTGAGCTTGAGCATGGTGTCCTTGGACATCACATTAATGGTAGCCCCAAGATCGATCAAAGTGTGTGGGACAATGGTGCCATTGATGTGCACATCTACTATGAGGGGTCCAAATACTTTGGACAGATTACCTGCCCCATCATTAAGTCGAGCAGTTCTCCATTGACATTAATGATAGGGGCATCTCTTTTTCGTCTCCCTAGATGCTCGAAACACTTCTCCTTAATCAACTCATTGTAAATAGGTACATCCTTAATGGCCTGGAGAATTGGAATCTTGACACATAGGTTTTTCAATTCTCCCAGAAGTTCAGTCTCTTCTGGGGTAGGTTGAAGTGGTTGAGTTAATCTCTCAGGAAAGGGTGGATTTACTTTAAGAATGCTTTCCTCTCTTCCTTATCCAACCTCCCTAGGTGGAGGTGGAGGTTGGTTATGCAGGAGAACTCTCCCAGATCCCAGGTTGATTTCTTGGATCTCCACAGCATAAGTTGGATATGATGTCTCTCCATTGTATACTTGTTGTGCCTGTCTGTTGTTCAGGTTCGGATTTGGTTGAGTAGGCACCTGGGGTTGTTTAGGTGTAGCAGAGTGTAATAGCTTTGGTCGAGCAGGTGGTGAAGGAAATAAAGCAGAAACATTATTGTACTAGGGCCTCCACCCTTGGGGTGATGCATTCCACTGAGGTTGTGGTGGAGTATATGGTTGAAATGATTGGTTGGCTGGCTGGGAATGATACTAAGATGCAAAGGAACAAGGGGGAGGTGTAGACTAGGAAGGATGAGTAGGGGTCCCCAAGAAGGCATGGATGTGGTCTGGTTGGGGTTGTAATATGCATGGGATGACCCTTGCATGCCTTGCTAGTATGGTCTAGGCCCATGAGGTCTCCTTTGATTTATGTAGCAAAGCTGCTGAGTGACCCCTTCAGCTCCTTGATATACATCTTTGAGTCCAGCCAAAGAAGGGCACTTGTCTGTGGAGTGGTTTTCTTCACAGACTAAGCAAATTTCAATAGAATTCAATGGACATTAATTCCTAGGGTGCCTCTTAATGAATCTAGGACAAAAAATGGCCAAGGCTCTCTCTGCTTCCTCCTGCTTTCTCCTAATGTGCATAGTGTCCATCTGTAAGGAAAGGGTTTGCAGCATCTCACTCTTGAAATATTCTAGCATGTTTCCAATTTCACCCTTGATGGATGAATTGGAAGTGGATGTACTGACCATAGGTTGACTTCCCCTACCTCTTTTCCTACTTGCCCTAGAATGGTTTCTAAAGACAGTCTTGATATCCTCATAAGGTAACTGGTATATATCTCATCATGCTAACAAGTGTAGGGTATCCAAAAGGTCTTCCCTTATTCCTCTAAGTAGGACCAACTTTAGTGACTCAGGTTCAGGGGTGCATCTAGCCCTTTTGTAACTAAATTGGAATCTTTCTTCATAATCCTCTAGGGATTCATCATTACCTAAGGTCGTCCTGAAAATTTCTTCTTCAGTATCCTTAGACCTACAGTAGTCTCGATACTTGTTGTTGAAGGCTTGTTGCATCTAAGCCCAAGTTATGATGTTATCCCCAGGTAAACCCATGAACCAGCACAAAGTTGCATCCTTGAGGGTAGATCGAAATAGTTTCAACTTTTGCTCATCATCTGTATAGTCATAGGTTCGGCATATAACAACAAACTCAAATAGGAAAGTGTTGGGATCTTCTATGGTCAAGCCATGGAAATGAGGAAGGGAAGAGGGGCTTCTATTTTTCATCTTAGTGTCCCCATTGGTTTCCCTAATGGGGAAGGCACCCACAACTCTCTCTCTATTCCATCTATCATCTCTGTTTTCAACGATTGGCTTGGTAGGAATCGGTTCTTCTTCTTCCCCTATAGGTTCTTCAAATATGTTTGGTTGCTCACCTAAGGGTTCCTCCAGTTCATAGCCACCGAAGAAGAGGGAAGGTTGGTTGTTTGATGCAATGGGGGTATTTGGAAAAAAATTCCCTAAGTTATCCCTATTCCTACCAAGCATGAAAGGAAATGTTTTTGGTTTGGTTTGTGATTTTTCAAACTTTGAAAGTGCTTTGCAGAACTAAAATTGCAGATTGAATGAAAACTATTCACTGAATGAAAACTAATTGCTGAAATGAAATCTGACTTGCAGAATTGAAATTGAAGACTGAATGAGAACTACTGACTGAATGAAAATATTAACTACTTGCTTGAAATCTAACTTGTAGAATGGAAAGGAAAGCAAAGAATGTAGAATGCAAAGGAAGCAAACTAAATTACTTTTGCAAAAATGAAACTAATGGAAGAATAGTAGAAACAAGAAATAGAAGAAAGAAAGCAGTAATCACATATTACTCAAACACCTCCCTAGAAACAGTGCCAAAAAGTGATGAGCACCAATATTGCAGCAAGAATGCTACAACTCTTGGTCTACCAGCTCTACTTTATCAACCCGGGGTTCATACAAACTTGAAGGTGACAGTGTTGTATACACAAGTAAAAGTGATGGTTCTACCTTTTGTCACTGTTCAATTGGCGAGAGACCACTAGGTTTTTCAAGCCAGAACTCTATGGATTTAGAAGAAGCTTGGTTCCTTGATGAAAGAAATAGAAATCTACTCTAAGAGAGAGTTGATCTACTGCAATAATGAAAAAGACTGCAATTCAATGCTAAGGCACACCATTTCCTACTTAACTACTAAGAGCTATGCTTTGCAATGATGCTAAATTAACATGAAAAAAATGCTACTATCCTAAGCATGGAAGTTAAAACATCAAACACAATTGTTATGCATGTAAAGGACTGGAATAAATCTGTTTTGACTTTTTATGCTTTTCATGAAAAATCAAGTGTGCAAACTAATCCCTTTTGGTGATGTGGCAGGTGGTTTAGGGATGTTGGTGGATGGTTGGAAGGTTCAGGAGATGGTTGGAAGTTTTGGGTGACCTTAGGAGGCTTCTTAGAGATTTTCCCTCAATTTAGCCTCAAAATAGGCCACTATAGGAAAACCGATAGGATGTACTAGAAACCTACAAGATTCCCTGTATTTCTACAAGATATAGTCATGAGCAAAACGATGGGTGTTGGAGGTGATGGAAGGATTAGGGAAGGTGGTTGATGGGTGGAATGGAGTGAGAAGAGGCCTACGATCACTCAGAACCCAAAAGCAAGTTTAGGAGATGGTTGGATTAGCTCAAAATGCCTAAGGAAATTTCTATGTAAAATGATTAAATTGGTGAAGGTTTTGATGAAAATAAGGAATGCCTATGGGTGGATGAAATTGGAAGGTGGTTGCTTTCTATGAGATCTATGTCTACTTCTAAAGCACCTTTTCTACATCAAACATGTGTAATTTCCAAAAAGTCATGTAAACAAGAAGAATTCTCATGAGCTAGAAAAACATAATTTAATGAACTAAATGTCTACCTTATGCATGAAGAAATTGTTGAATAACATGGAATCATGGATGAGATTTACTACAAGATTGAAGATAGAAGAGAGGGAAATGAAATCCTACTTTGAAAAACTGATCAAATGCTAGTTTAAGTACAAAAAACTCTAAATATCATGAAAGAAATGGAAATCTGCTTTTTTGGGCTGCATCAGGATCTTTTCCTCAAATCATGATCCCAGAAGGAAGAAGTGAGGCTGAGACACCTCCTGACATCTTTGCGGTGCCTCTTTTATCCCTTCTAACTGGATACTAAAGCAAGGCACAAATGGAAGCAAACTAATAAACAATTAATCAAATCTACACTACGTGCAATGAAATACTTCTAAAAACAGTTTAATCGTGAATCTATGAAACTAAGCTAAGCATAAAGATACAAGAAGAGGAGCCTTTGCTTCAAGGGTTGGGCCCTAACCCAAGAGCTTCAGCCCTCTAAGTTAACTCAGTACTGAATCAAAAAAGAGCTCGTTCTTATTGTTGGCTTAGTGGGGCCTGACCCAGGTTAAAAAGTGATTTAGCGAAGCAAATCCCGATACTATTGGCCCTTTCGGTGAGCACGGACTAGGGTCTCACCCGAAGTATTATGGGAGGGTGTTAGAACCAGGTTTCTACACCCTAGGGATGTCTGATAGGAGGAGATTGGTACGCTATCCAACCTTCGTTTTTATGCTCTTAACCTGCAAGATGATACCAGAATACCAAATATGCAAAGCAATATACCCAGAACATAGAATAGCGAGTAAAAACAGCAAGTATTTTATTGTTCAAAAAGCAATGTTCACTTGCCTCTTCGAGGGGGCAACCTCCAGTAGAGCAGAGCTTGATGACAAAATAAGACACGATGCTCCTCGCAGGGAGTCTCTAACCTTTATATATGACTCGTACATGCAATACCATGGGTTTTATTAATACCATCTATCTAATACCATGGCCCATTTGCAACTAATTGTGGTCTCGTCATTAATTGCGGGTTAACCACTTACAATTATTAATATGGGCTTTATTGACTCTTTACTATGACTCGATCCCACTACATAAATAAGGGGGTTAGTGTGGGACCCTAACATGCCCTCCCCCTTAAGAATAGCCTTGTCCTCAAGGCTGAAGCTGCGGAAACTGCTGAAGAACAGTGGCTGGTTCCCAAGTTGCATCTTCTGGAGAGGTGTCTTTCCACTTGACGAGGACTTCCCTAATCATGTGGCCACGCAGGTGCCGTTCTCGTGTGCCTAGGACCTGTTCAGGTTGGAGCCAGATTGACCCTTCCTCGTCCAATTCAGGTAGACTGGTTTGAATTTTGCAATTGTTCCCAATCACTTTCTTGAGGCATGAGACATGAAAAATTGGATGGATTTTTACAGTGGGTGGCAAAGCCAGCTTGTAGGCTACTTCTCCAATGCGCTGAAATACTTGATATGGTCCGTAGAATTTTGGAGATAGTTTCTGACAACCCTTGTCTTTGAGTGATGTTTGCTTATATGGTTGCAGCCTCAAAAATACCTGATCCCCTTCTTGAAATTGGCGCTCTGAGCGATGCTGGTCTACCTGTTGCTTCATGCGGTTTTGAGCTTGATGAAGATTCTCCCTAAGATGGGCGAGAATGGTTGCGCAGTTTTGTAGGAGTTGATCCACTGCTTATACCTTTGAGCACCCCTTGATATAAGAAGTAGGGGAAGGAGGGAGTTGGCCGTATACTGCTTCATAGGGAGTCATTTTGGTGGTGGCATGATAGTTGTTGTTATACCACCATTCAGCTAGAGGTAACCACTGTACCCAAAGATGTTGCTTTTCTGAAGTGAAACACCTAAGGTAGGTTTCCATACATTTGTTGACGGCTTCAGTTTGACCATCCGTTTGTGGATGATAGAAAGTACTGAGTTTTAGTTGGGTGCCTTGTAGCTTGAAGAGTTCCTGCCAAAAAAAACTGGTGAAGATTGGATCACAATCGAACACAATAGAAGTGGGCATGCCATGCAATTTGAAGATCTGATCCATGAAAGATTGAGCGACCAAAGTCAGTGTAAATGGGTGGGGTATGGTGTAGAAATGAGCATACTTCGAAAGTTGGTCCACAACCACCATGATGACTGATTTTTTTCCTGACTTTGGAAGACCTGTAATGAAATCCATAGAAACCTCCGTCCATATTGATGACGGGATGGGCAACGGTTGTAATGTGCCTGGTGCTTTGACGGTCTCCCCTTTGTGGCGTTGACAGACATCACATTCTGCTACAAAAGTAAGGATGTCCTTTTTCATGCCTGTCCAAAAAATGATCTTCTGGTGTGAGCATACGCCTTTTGAAAGCCTGAATGTCTTGCAATGGGTGATGAGTGCAATTTTGCCAAAATGCGGCTTTTGAGGGTGGATGTTAGTGATATTACGATTCTATCCTTGTAGCGAAGAATATCATCTTGCTAGGAGTAGCCCTTGGTGGAATTTGGATCCACTTGCAATTGAGAAATGAGTTGGGAGAGCCCAGGATGTGAAAACCATTCCCTGCGAGCCTCTTCAATCCATTCTGAAATGGGAAGGGAAATTGCTAGCAGGGTACTTTCCTCCTCAAATTGGCGAGATAATGCATCTGCTACACTATTTTCTTGCCCTTTCTTGTAAATGATCTCATAATCATATCCCAGCATTTTGGCGAGCCATTTATTTTATTGTGGGGAGGATAGGCGTTGCTCCAAAAAATATTTAAGACTATGATGGTCTCTGCGGATTTGGAAACGTCGCCCCAGTAAGTAAGGTCGCCAGGTCTCTACTGCATGTAAGATGGCCATCATGTCTTTCTCATAGGTAGATTGGCCCAGATTCTTCCCACTTAGTTGTTGGCTTGTTAAGGCCAAAGGTCGACCTTCCTGCATTAAGACCGCCCCAATACCCGTACCCGAAGCATCACATTCAATGACAAAAGATTTGGTGAAATCAGGTAGTGCTAAGACTGGAGTGGAACACATGGCATTTTTGAGAGCTGTAAATGCCTGTTGTGCGTCATCATTCTAGAAGAATTAATTTTTCTTGAGGAGTTGAGTGAGGGGCTTCGCAATGTGACCATAATTGCGAACAAAATTGCGATAATAACCTGTGAGACCCAAAAATCCTCTCAGGCTCTTCAAGGTCTTAGGTTGAGGCCAATCCTGCATTGCCTAGATCTGTTTGGGGTCCACCTTGACACCTTCACGCCCCACAATGTGGCCCAAATACTCAACTTCTTCCATGTCAAACGAACACTTGGACATCTTAACAAATAATTTATGCTTGCGGAGCAGTTGCAAGAGTAGATCTACATGTTGAAGATGTGCGACCCAAGTGCAACTATAGATGAGTATGTCATCGAAGAAGACAAGGACAAATTTCCTGAGATATGGTTTGAGAAGGTGGTCCATATGGCTCTGAAAAGTAGATGGGGCATTACAAAGACCGAATGGCATGACTAGGAACTCATAATGGCCTTCATGAGTTCGGAAAGCAGTCTTTGGAATGTCGACTTCCTTCATGTGAATTTGGTGGTAGCTTGAGCGAAGATCCAGCTTAGTGAAGAATTGAGCCCCATTGAGTTCATCCAGCAAATCATCAACCACCCGGATGGGAAATTTGTCTTTGACTATCAACTTATTGAGGGCCCTGAAGTCTGGACACATCCACCATTCTCCATCTTTCTTGAGCACCATGACCATCGGTGATGAATAAGGACTAATGCTGGGACGAATGACACCTGCTTCCAAAATTTCCTTGATTATTTTTTCTATTTCATTCTTTTGGGTGAACGGATATCTGTATGGGCGTACATTTGGGGGTTGGGCCCCTGGAACCAAGGTGATGTTATGATCATGTTCCCCTCTCGAGGGTGGAAGCTCATGAGGCTTGTCAAAAACCAGCAGATGGTTATTTAAAATCTGTTGCACCTCAGGATGAATCGGCAGAGACTTGGTTTCGACTGCCTGGATGGCATTAAATTGAGCTATAACTCCATGATGGCCCTTTTTTAGCAATTTTTCCATCCTATGCGAGCTGATGATAGAGGGAGCTCCCGCCTGGAGTCCACGGAGAGTATGTGTGGAGTATCCCCCATTTGAAGTTTGACATTTTCACAGCAGCCTTCACATTTCATTGTGCCTCCATCCGTAATTTGGACTTGGAAGTTAGAAACTGCTCATATAAAACAATGCACTGCTTCCGTGACTTTTTTATGGATGAAATTATGTGTACTTCCACTATCAATCAAGACTACTACTGGGTGATGTTTAATAAAACCTCTAATTTTGAGAGTTGGAGGTGAGGAAATCCCTACCAAAGCATGCAGCGAAATAACATGTTCGTCAGGGACATTGTCCTTTTGGTTGTCGTCTTCTACCGCCTCAGGTTCCTCAAGTGGTGGATCTTCCTCCGATGAGCTGTAATCAATGGCATCAATTTGAAAAAATATGGGCTCCTTGCATTTATGACCTGGGGAGTATTTTTCATCACAGTAGTAACATAATCCCTACTTTCTTCTTTCGGCCATTTCTACAGGTGACACCTTTTGAACCTTAAGTGTTTGAGTCGTGCTGTGAGCCTGTGGGGGGCGACCCTTGGCATTGAAATTTGGGCGAATGGACTGGGCTACTAATGCACGTTCACGTTACGAGCTACCTTGCAAGCCTTCATCCATGTGGGAGGGTGGTACAGTAGGACGTGGGCTTGTATGGCCTCTTTAAGACTGCTGATAAAACATTCCATGTAGAACACATCTGAGAGACCCCTAGTGTGGAAAGCTAAGGATTCAAAGGCTGTAACATATTCATCCACTGTGCCAGTCTGCCAGAGCTTAGTAAGATGACCCAAAAAAGAAGATTCCTTGTCAAAGAATTCTGTAAGAGCTTTTTTGAAGGTGGTCCAAGACACAAAACTTCCATTGCAACATTGATGCCATTCCCACCATTTCCACCTTTCATTGTCCAAGTACATGCTCCCCACCATAAGCTTAGTCTCATTATCTAAGATGTTATTCAGATTGAAATACTGCTCCATTTGTGCTATCCATGCGGTCGGGTGTGAACCATCAAATTTATGCATATCCAACTTGGGAGGTCGCAGACGGGATTGTTGGTGGGTGCCCCAGAGGTGAAGAGAGTGGCTAGACTCACCCTCACTGTGTTCATTTCCAATATGCGCCTCCTCATGGGCTTCCTCCTTACCCTTAGGGATTATGCTAGTTAGTCTGTCAAGCTAAACTTGGAGGGTTTGCAAGGATTGTTCAAGTTTGTCCATCCTCTCATTGGCCATAGCTTGAGCTCTAGTTGCTACCATGCACCGACCTGATGTTCTTGAAATTTGGGACCGCCCGAATTTATTTTCACTAAGAATTGAATGGTACCATCGTGCTCACCTCGTCGTCCTGATTCTGATGGGCTAGATCACTAATAAGCACCCTGGGCTAGATCACCAATAAGCGCCCCGGGAGTTTTTTTTCTATGAAAACTCCTAATTGAGTTTTACTCCTTGCTTAGGAATACTGCAGTAGCTGAACCCTCAAAATGTCAATGTTGTCAAAAGTCCTACGAAAAGCACACCCCAGTATAGGAACCCCACACAAATACTCAGATCTAGTGGATCTGAGAGATCTAAATGGCGGATCGGATAGCTCTGATCGGTAGAATAGAGTGTTGCTGCGGATCTAGTAGATCAGACTGGTTGGTCTACTAACTCGGAACTGTGAGACTAACGTCTGCTGCTGCTGCAAACCCCCATGCAAGATCTAATCTGGCAGAGATTATGTGTGATCCCAAGATAGAAAAGGGAACTATGGTCTCGAGGAGTGTCAGGTGCTACAAATCGCAATATACATAAGGGTCTGACAGTAGTACTCGGCCCAATGTTTCAGGGCTCTAACTAAGGAGGATCAACCGTACCCTTAGTCATACAACCCGACTACCCTATTGTATAGGCGAGTAATCTCTCCGAGTGATGTTCTCGGTGTACTGTAGCAACAAGACGGCCGGCGGTTTATCTATGGTGAGGTTTCAAAGGAGCTAGGGGACTTCTGATATACCCAGAGGGTACTTGGAAGACAGCCTGTACGCGGTTCTGTCTAATGCGCTACTACTCGAAGGGGTACCTGCAGGGGTTACAAGGGAGTCCAACAAGTGTGACCGCCTCTTGTATTCCTGCGTGCCTGCCTCCCCAAATCTGCAGGTTTATGTGCTCAACGACAGATCCCGTGGTTTAAAGACGCTAGAACACGTCTCTAGCTAAAAAAAAAAATTGCTAAGAAATGGAGATCCCACCTGCCCTAGAAAGTGCTCTGATACCACTTGTTATGCTCTTAACCTGCAAGACGATACCATAATAACAAATATGTGAAGCAATATACCCAGAACATAGAATAGTGAGTAAAAAAAACAAGTATTTTATTATTCAAAAAGAAATGTTCACTTGCCTCTTCGAGGGGGCAACCTCCAATAGAGCAGAGCTCGATGACAAAATAAGACACGATGCTCCTCGCAGGGAGTCTCTAACCTTTATATATGACTCATACATGCAATACCATGGATCAATACCATGGGTTTTATTAATACCATGGCCCATTTGCAACTAAATATGGTCCCGTCATTAATTGCAGGTTAACCACTTACAATTATTAATATGGGCTTTATTGACTCTTTACTATGACTCAATCCCACTACATAAATAAGGGGGTTAGGGTGGGACCCTAACATTCGCACTTACTACTCTACACGCACTAGCAGACACCCCGCGCCCTGTGATATTGTCTTTGCGTAGTTCTAGCCGCAGAGCGACCCATGTTATTTACCCAAGTCTTTCTTAATTAGGCTCTGTTAGATGATTGGTTCAACTATTTTCATATATAAGAATTCATACAAGTATTTATCAATTGCGCGCAGTAAATAAACTAAGTAAAAGTAATGCATAACATCAAAGTATGGATTCAAGAACAGGTACACAGTGTAAACTTCTCTTTATTAACTTTCAATCCCACTTATAGACCTGACTCTGCCCTATACACTCAGCTACAGGGGTCCGCGCACTCAGCTGCGGACTCTTCTAGGCCTCTATGCACTCAGCTGCAGAGCCTCTTCCTACTACTATGACCCAGAACGCTTTAGATCCAACTTAACCCTGAATCATGCCTTCACTATTCTATCTATCCGTACTTCTCTTTAACTTAGATCCTTGCTCTATTTATACAATCCCATGGCACATGGACCATGGATAGGCCGACATAAATTTACATTAAATTACAATATTTTAGGGTAGATAGCCCTATGAATCATCCTAGATTTCGCGCTCCACGCCCTCAATTCACGGAGTCCTACAATATAATTGACCAAAACCTGGGCTTTGAGCCCCAAAAACATGTTGCGGTGGATCCCATGCCCAACAGGCCCCCAACACAATCATCATGACTCGTCCCGAGTCACTCTACTGGTGTGGCAGTCTTGGCACGGAGCCCCTCCAACTGTGCCTGTGTTGTGCAAAGGTCCGCAGCGCATTGTTCTGTCGTCTATTGGATCTTCTCTGCTCTTTTGGCTGAATGCTCACTGTCAGGGGCAAATCCCTGTCTTAATGCATGCATCACCTTCATCTATGTGAGCTTTCCTTTAATATCGGCAATGATGAGGAAGGCCTCATCAATCCAAGGTTGGATGCGCGCTTTAAGTACTGCCTCTTTCTGTCACGCAGCATCCACCTGTTCCTTCAACGTCTTCGCCTGCTATATCTTCGCCAGCCGTTGGGTCAGGACAACTGTCTATGTCGTTCTGTGCACACTATCATACTACACTTGAAGCTCTCGTTCCTCTGTTTCCAAGTGCTGTATGGTGGGGTCCTCCTATAAGGAAGTGAGGACAGCGAAGGATTCTTCCAACATAGTAATATAGTTCTACACTGCTTGTCCTATTTCCTCTAGACCTTTTTTGATAGTGCCAGCGCGTTGTTCCTGAACTTCCGAGGTGTGGATGACTGCACCTTTAATCGCAGTTCGGCAATCTAAAGATTGAGTTCCAACTGTATCCTCGTTGCTTCCTCATTTGCCTCACAGAATCGGCTGGCCAATTTGTGAATTCACACTCCTACTAGTAGATCTGCGGCAATTTCTAGTTCTAGAACGCGGCGACATGCTTCTTCTACCATTTGCTCCAGCTATTGATTTTGTGCCAGCACTTCATCGCATTGTAGACTAAGCTGCTCGATGTTGATTCTCTGTTCGCTAAGCATCTGTACTACACGTCCTTCCCTAGCATAGAGTTCTGTTGTCGCTCCGTCCTATAGCTAGTATAATGTATCCTGCGGAAGGGCAGCCAACTTTAGGCGAAGTCCCTTGATCCATCCCACCATGGCTCTGTCCTTCGTGCTTTCCATTGTTAGTGCTCCTTCTGGTAGCATGATGGCGTTAGCCATTTTGGCCCACAGCAACTGCTCCGTTGCCAATGTACGTGCAGCACTATAGGCAACTATCATTCCCTCCTGTGGGGGCAGCACCTGAAGTTCCTGCAGCTGGGCCCTGAGGGCCCCAAACACATTATCCTGCTCCATCATCGCTTCCTAGAGTGCTTCCCTGGTGACCTCGCAAACTATGTCGCCGATGTCATAGAGGGCATCCTCTATCAATGTAATAGGTTCACTATCCAGTTTGGAAGCCTTGGTCTTCTTCCGTGGGCCTGCTCGTTCCATACCGCGCGGCTGTTTCAGTTGTGTAGATGTCGTGCTTGGGTCGGTGCCTTCTGCTGTGTCCTCTATTCCCTATCCTATGGTCAAGTCCAGGCCTCCTTACTCCCACGTCATGGTGGCCCTTGTTGCCTATGTTGTTGTTGCTTTTTCGGTGACCTTGGTCTGCTCTACGGCGGCCTTTGCTACCTCGCGGTGCCCTTACCTCCGCAGCCAACTACTCGTTGCACTTCTACTGAGCCAGCATCTTGGTGTTCTGTTTTTGTACTGTTGTCTTATCATACTCCACGCCACTTGGGAGGCCATGAGTCAAGCACAGTGAAAATGGCATCATCAATCACGATGGAAGGAAGTTTGGTCTAGTTCTACGTTGGATCCTTATGCGCCTTAATATACACATTGTGCGTCTCTGCCTTAAAGTATGCAAAGCTTCATAGACTTTTGTACACTGTGGGGGATAGGCATGGCCTTTTGTTAATCCACATCCAAACTCTCACGTCTATGAGCACCCAGAAGATCTTAGTCTCGCGGATCTGCATGGCGTCCTTCATAGCCCAAAGCGATGCATATTTGGCCGCCTCTGGCAGGTCTTGTTCAAGAGGAGGGAACTGACTGTCCTCAGGCAGTTCCCTGGTCACCAATAAGATAGACAAGAGCAACCACGCATAGTGGAAGGTCTTGCCCTACTCTTGAGCTTCTTTTCAGTTGGTTAGAAATTCTTCATGGAGGAATTCGGCCTAGTTGAATTGGTACCCCTCCACCCATTGTTCGGCCAACGCGACGACCAACGCTGGTACCTCGTTGTCGTGGCATTTTCTCATCACCTTCCTAGCCAGTGGCTAGTGGCTACACGCACCCCTTTGTCTTGAATGCTACTAATTACGTAGCATCTCTGCTTCTTTTCCAATTTGTATTTCTTCTTCATGGCCTCTGCGAGCACCAAATCTCCGCTTTTGCCAGCTATTTCCGTAGGGTCCCTTCCCTAATAGGGAAGCCGAGAAATCCTATGAATAAGCTCTGCCATGATGGGAATAGGCTCCTCCAACCACAAGTACCCATCGTGCACTAGGCAAAGTAGTTGTTTGATGACAAAGATCGTGATCGGTGCGCAGTGAAAGTGTAGAATCCATAGTAGGTGGAGTAGCCCGGCCTTCTCCACACCGCGTAGCCATTTCCACGGCTCTAGTGTTGTAACTAACCCCTCCTTGCTTTGTTTCATGAGGTTACTAGTCTCCAAATGTGGGAACTTTTCACTGTCCGCGAGGTCCCAATATTAAAATTTCATCATGGCCACATGGCCCAAGACCGATCCTTCAAACAGAATTCCATCTGGGAGGAGCGAGGTTTGGAGTGCACTCTTAGCTGCATCCAAATACTTGGGTACTTTTTCTTTCCCTTTCCGCAAAGGGACATACTTGGGCAATTTTGTTGTAGTGTGCACTGGCTGGATGTCTTCTTCCATTTCTTCATTTGCCTCTATCTCCTCTACGAAATCTTGCAGGTCCTCATCCTCATCATTTGTCTCAAGGTTAATAGTCTGGCCCTTGTATTCCATAAAAAGTTTACCAAACCGCAAATTTCGTTGGGACATGCGGACTGGTCCCATTGCCTGTGTATCTGTCTTGGGCCTCTATGTCCAGTGCAATTTCAAAATTTCTAGTGCATCCCCCACCTGCACCGTAGGGCTCTACATGGCTTCCTCGGTGGTAATCTCTATAAATCCCACACCTCTCCTGGTAGTTTTCATCTTGTTCAAACTGTCTGTAGTTGTTTGCAGCTTTGGGGGCTCAAACAGTGCTTGGATCTCAACACTCTGTGCTCTTTGTAACAGCTCAAATCTCAAACAAACAATTGTTGTCTCATTGCCAGCCTTGGTAGTTTTATAACATCTTTCGAATTTGAATTTGACTACCCCCCCCACTTCTGAGTCATTAATGCATTCTTGGCAGCAGATCGTCCCAAATCTAGCTCTGACTTCATGTCTTAATTGTTTGCCGCCCACTCCTCTTTGTCTTAAATTGGACATCTTGTCATGAACAGTGACACCAACGATCACTTCCTAGCCTACCCACGCGACAGCGCAACCACCTTTGTGCGAGCGCGAACCTTGTGACATGTCAATCCTGCACACACCCTACTTATCGCAGCTCCCCCACAGACTCTTTTATAATCTCGCGCTCTCTTTCAACTGCTTGGAGTGTTGAGACTGTGCTCCCTATAGCTAGTCAAGTGGTTGCACCACCTGTGCGAGACTTCAATTCACCTTCTAGCCTAGGCCGCAGGCACTCCTCAATTACCCTCGCGACAGTCAGCGTCGTGCGTTCTTCCTTATGCAGCGCACTCCCCTGGTTACTTTGTTTGGTAAGGTGCAGTTGCAGCCATGGTAGTAAAGTCACAAATTCTCGGCGACAATCTTCTAATGCAATAGTATGGTTGTCTGTATCTTGTCTTGTCATTCTTAGTTTATCAATGAGACTTTCTTGCGCAATTTCGTTTTCTACTTTTTTTATCTCTGCGTCCATTAACATGCTTTTCTTCCTCAGTCGTACCCGATCTTCTTCAAGTTCTCGAAGCTTAAGGTTCCCTTGCCGAATGGCTTCCTGAATCTGCATATGGTCGCCCTCGCGTAGCTGCATAATTCCTTTGTCCTGGTCCTCGTGTACTGCCCCAACTGTGGGAGCTATTGCATGAGGATTCCTTTCCTCAAAAATTATGGTCTCGACTCTGCTCCTCAGCTTCGGAATTATCTCCGCGCTCAGGTTTTTGCACATGGCCCTATAGGCCCATCAAACCGTTGGAACGCATAAGTCCCAATCAGTTCTTCTCACCTGGTGAACCCTGTTCAGGACTCCACACACCTTAGTGAATACTTCCACATGGAATAGTTATGGTACGTGTCGCCTTTCCTACTACTGCATCCTATTCCGATTTTCGATCCTGAGTTTGGGGTGTGCTTGTGCAAGCTGCACAGCACATGTCTGTACCCATCGAGACAGGTGGGCACACAAGTTTCTCCTTCCTTGCTAACCGACTCATGTTCGAAGCTGGGAGCTTCCAAACCGTAGGCACATCATCCTTCTACATCTGCGCTAGTCCTCAAAATTTCCTTGATGTGTACCCCACCATCGTGTGGGTGTTGCGTGCAATCCCACTTCAACACATTGAACCGTTGTTGTTCTGGTACTGCGCTTTCAAATTTTCTCAGGAATTCATCCACCACTGTCAATCCATCATATGTCAGTAGCTCTCTTGCCTCTATCGTCACGCAACGTAGTTATCTAACCATCATGTTGCAATTCAGCGTCATCACTTCGTGCAACCGATTCTGCCATCGCTCTACTTCTTCGTCTGAATCCGAAGTGTAGGAGTTTTTGCACTCCCATGAGACCCTCCCATCTAAAGTCGGATTCACCCAATCCTAGTCTCATGCAGTTATCTTTTAAATACAATCAATATCATCGTCACTATCATCATCATGCACTAGTTCAGTGTAGCGTGCTCCTTCGGCTAGGTCCATTGGGACTACTATGCATAGTGACTTCTTCTTGAAGATCACTTTGCACTTCTTCAAGTTGATGACTTTATTCATATTGGTGGCCCATTCTATTCCTAACAACACGGGATAGGGATTGCCATAATCAACAATCTCTATTACTTCAAAATCGCCTATGCGCTTGCACCTTCAATATCAATTGTTACCCTTTGCAACCCCCATGGGAAAAATCTTTTGTTGGTTCACCATTCATAATTGAATAGGGGACCATTGTAATGCGGGCCTGCCCATGCATTCCCATGTTTGCTTCGGTAATAAATTCACGTCCAAACCCAAATTTAGGATTACCTGATCCATTTCATACTCATCAATCTGTGCAGTCAACCTCATTTCCCTTCCAGTGCACAATGCATGCTTCCCCAATTTCTATACTACACGTGGTTCTCCTGACTTCGCGAACCTAGTGATCAGCTCTTGTAGTCCTTTAATTGCCTTGCTGTCACACAGTAGTTTCATGCATGTCTCCAGAAAGGTAGTGAGCATTGAAGGATCCTTCCTGGCTCTGGTTGATCCTTACTACCTGAAGTGGAGGCCTTCGTGAAGCTCTTCTTAGCTTCCATGAATGTCTCCTTTGTGCGATATAAGTCAAACTCGGGTTCCTTTGTAGGAGCCTTGCGAACCCACGTACTTTCCTCTAGCTGCTTCCACGTATCCTCTCCCATGGCCATACCGCTTCTGAGCATCATGTTTACATTTAGGTCCTCTTCGTGCAGCTCATATCTCATCCTTTGTATATTCTGAGTAGGGGGAGGTAGGAATACCCCTTTTTCGCACATCCTTGTGATCAACGTAGGACAGTCTATTGTTTCATGATCAAACAAAGCACAATACGAATAGGATATCCTCGTCGGGTTGGTACAATCGTGGGCATAGTGCCCTGGTCCTCCGCAATTGTAACAAATTAATTGTCTGCGGCCCCTTCCTGGTCCCATTCCACCTCATCCTCGACCTCGCCCCTGAAATCCAACACGCGCCATCCCTGCATCTAGGTCAAGGGCTCGCGTTTCGGTATGCATCCTATAGGTAGGGTTTTGATCCATCATTAGCCCATAACTGCGGCAAGTTTTCTCATCATGGCCTACTGACCTGTAGAAACTACAAAAAAATTGTTGGGGTGTCTATGTATATTTCTGCAACAAATGGCAATTATTTGTCGTGTGTTTCCCTCCTATCTGATAGATCGCGCACCATAAAGCAGGTGCCGCACTCAGCCCTGCCTGTGCCTCCAGTCTCAATGACATTGGCCCTCCTCCTACCAAGTAGTTCGCGAACACTGGACAATGATCCTTATCATGGCCCTGGCCTTTGCACTTTATGCACCATACTTCCTTGCGTACCTCTAGTCGCGGTGCCCTATCCTACTTCAAACTTTGCATTTCCAAACACAGATTCTATAGTTGCGCGTGGATTTTTTGAACTCCCAACCCAAGGTCTTATATCGGGGTCTCATGTAATCACATTGCCATTTGCAACGCTTCGGCCTGGGTGGAAATTTTCTATTGTGACAGTGTCGTCCTCAAGTATGGTGTCAAAGATGCTACAAACCATGCACAATGATGTCCATCTGTCAACGTCATATTGGCTTTGTGGATCGTACTCTTCAACTTTTGATCCAGATCCGAGGGAGTCTCACCTGGGAGCATCGTGATTTCTTTAAACCCGATGATTTATTGTGTTTCTGACTTTGGCCTGCTAAATTCCTTGTTCAGCACATTCTGGATCTCCGCTATCCCTGCATTTGGGTGGTCGTTAGAGTGCTTTATATACCATGTTAATCCGCGATCCTGCAGCGCACTCACCAATGTAGCCTTCTTAATATTGTCATTCATGACACCTTGTGCTTCCCATACTGCTCTTACCCTGAACCAGAATTGGTTGAATCTTCATTCCCTACTCCTCTGAATACTAGTAGTTTGATCGCGCTCGCCATACTAAACTAAGGAGGTGGTGGAGGTGGAGTGGGTGGAGATGGAGGTAAGGGATGTGAAGCGGGTGATGGTGTGGGTGGATGTGGTAACCGTGGAATGTGCTGCCTTATCAAATTGACCACACTTCTCAGAGAGATCTCAGTGAACTCTTCCCCTCTCTTTCGCAAGGGTGAAATTAAGGGACTGTTTTCTAATTCTTTGCTAATCTTGTATATCTTTCCACTCCGCGTAGTCCCAAACATTAATGTAATCACATGACCCTTTTTTCACACAATAGCATCTTAATCCAAGTATTCAAAGACTTAATATACTTACCTCGTGGTCCTTTGAGAAAACATCGTTCTGCCTTACTGTAGCTCACAGTCGTGTCTACCACAAACTCAGTGATAAATCCCCCTATTATCCAGTCAAGCCAGTGGTCCACAGCTCGCGCGATCTTATCTTCTGATGCTTCTAGTCTGCGCACTAATTCCGGAGTCCACACTATTGGTTTGTCGAGCCTACACCTTCCCTAGCTGTCAACTAACTTCGCGATCCACTCATACAGCTCAGAAGGAAGGGACGCAAAGAAAATCTCATGGATTTCCGTATACACGTAGCGCTCCAACCACTTTTCCTTAGATACTTATGGAGTTTTGTTTTCCTATGTCGCGAACTCGGGAATCTTCTTGTCCAACCACTCTTCAATTTCCTTCTTTGTTGGGTTCTAGTGGCACAACATCAGACATCCCTTATGTAGATCTCGGTCTCGGCAATGGAACCATTTGTTGGCTTAGTGGGGCCTGACAAAGGTTCAGAAGTGATTTAACCAAGTAAATCCCAGTACTACTGGCCCTTTCGGCAATAGTCCGCGGAGCGCGGACTGAGGTCTCACTCGAAGTAGTATGGGAGGGTGCTAGAACCAGGTTTCGCACCCTGTGGATGTCTGATAAGAGGTGATTGGTACGTGGTCCAACCTTCGCACTTGTTGTGCTACACACACCAGCGAGCACCCCACACCCTGCGATACTATCTTCGCGCAGTTCTAGTTGCAGCGTGACCCGTGTTATTTGCCCAAGTCTTTCTTAATTAGGTTTTGTTAGCCGATTACTTAGATTATTTTCATATATAAGCATTCATACAAGTATTTATCAATTGCGCACAGTAAATAAACGGAGTAGAAGTAATGCATAACATCAAAATACGGATTCAAGAACAGGTGCATAGTGTAAACTTCTCTTTATTAACATTCAATCCCACTTACAAACCCGACTCTGCCCTGAGCACTCAGCTGCAGAGCCTCTTCCTACTACTATGACCCAGTATTCTTCAGATCCAACTCTAACCCCGAACGATGCCTTTGCTATTCTATCTATCCGTACTTCTCTTTACACTTAGAGCCTTACTCTATTTATACAATCCCATGGTCCGCAGACCATGGGTAGGCCGACACAACTTTACATTAAATTACAATATTTTAGGGCGGACAACCCTATGATTCATCCTAGACTTCGCACTCCACGCCCTCAATTCGCGGAGTCCTACAATATAATTGACCAAAAGTTGGGCTTTGAGCTCCAAAAACATGCTGCGGGGGATCCCATGCCCAACACTTATTACCAAAATAGAAAATTACATCAAATTCCTCCACAAGTCTAGAGCTTGAAAATAGCTAGAGTTTTACAACAAAAATTCGAATCCTAATGAGGCTCTAGGCCTCTTTACTTATACAACTGAAGTCCCCAACGACTTCCTTAAATTTAGGGAGGCTCCACTCCCAAACTCGAGATGAACTACCTCTTTTTCTGTCACCTGCTCGGTTGCCTTCTAATCTTCATGACTTGGTTGCTTGTACTCCGAGATGGTGGGATTACTGGAGGAATATTCGAATGGAGAAGGAGCAAATGAGGAGGATTTACCACCTACAATCTCTCTCCCTTGTCCCATTCGAGTTTCAAACCTTAGTCTTTGCCAAAATTCCTTGATTTTCTCTTCCAAACTTGTATTCAATGCATATTAGTCCACTAGGCATAATATCTCACTTTAACTCATCTCATTAAACAAAACATAATCAAAACATGTAATAAGTTGTGAGAAGAGTTTGCTTGACTAAGCTAGGAGGTGAATTAAGGACCATATAATTACCCAATGATGAAGCTCATCAATAGCTCAACTCCAGATGAAGATCTGGCACGATAAGAACATCAAGGATAAGCAATTTCAAGGAGGTGATTAGGCCTTGTTATATGATTCCAGATATAAAGACTTTAAGGGAAAGTTAAGGACAAGATGGCTAGAACCTTATGTTATAGAAAGATGTCATGATAATGGTTCAGTGCAGATCAGAACCATAGATGAAGAGGTCATTCCTTTATTTTTTAATGGACACCGATTGAAAGTTTACAAAATACCATTGTCAAAGCAAGTATTCATTGATGGTATCAGTAAAACAATGATGGTGGTGGAGCAACTTTCAGCTCCTGCCTCATCAAATCACTAAGAAAAAAAAATGAGGACTTAGGTGAAAACCTCCATGAGGCACCTAAGTCCCACTTTTGGGTTGAAAACCTCTTGGGGCGGCCCAATGCTGTCAAAAAAAAAAGGAAAAAGGAAATAAAAAGATCCTTGGGTGAAAACCTATCTTGAGGCGCCCAAGGCAAACAACTAGGATGAAACCCTTTCAGAGGCAGCCTAGTTGTTTTCAAAAAAAAAAAAAACATGAAAATTTCTATTTGCAGGTCAGTAAGGAGGATGATCATAGAACAAATGAGGATAAAAAAGGGACCTATCTCACTCACATTTTTATTTTTCCACTCATTTTCATTCATCACTCCACCGTTTCTTTCATTTTTTTCACTCCTTTGCTTTAGTTTACAAGGGGACTCTGTTTTCTATAGGATCCCCTATAAACCTACAGGATGATCCTGTAGGAATTATAATGGCTCGGGAATCCTACGGGAAGTGACCCTAGGGCGAGAAAATGACCTTCCATGTCAAAATAATGACATCCCTACATCAAAACTTCATTGCCATACCTTTCTTCACTTTCATCACCCCTGCATTCACCCAAAAAAAAAAAATAATAATAATAATAATAAAATCAGTTTCAAAAAAAAAAATCACAGTCTCGAAGAGATAACACAGAGAGAAAAAATGAAACAGAGAGCAGAAGGGAGCAGCACCTGAATATTTCTCATTTCTCCACACTCCTAGTCTTCCTCTCAATCCATGTCACCATCCTCAAAATCCTAGCAGAGTGTATGATTAAAAGTTCTGAGGGAGAAGTAGCTACAGGACATCCTGTAGGAAATCCTGTAGTAGCCTATCCCACAGAATAAAAATCATGAGTAGTATCAAGCTTCCAGCATGAATATCTAAGGGCAAAAGGAGCTCCAAAGTAGCAGCACCACCATCATCTTCAACACCAGGTACCTGCACATCAAAGGAATCATCAGAGAGCAATAAAAAAAGGAAGGAGAAATAGCATGCAACCAACACACAACAAGCACCTCAGGTCTTCAACAATTGCAAAAAGGTATTAGCACCACAGGTAAGTATCTCACTTCACTCTCTCATTTGCATAATGTAGTCAAAAGATGTAAAGGTTATGAGTAAGTTGGTTTATAAGCAAAAGGTGGTCAATTAACTTGGCCACCTTCATTCAGTCGACGAAGAAAAAATAGTTGGTCCTCCCACACGTGGCAGCAGTCAAGTCAAAAAAGAGAAGAGAAGGAAAAAAACAGTTAAGTCTACGGAGGCATGAATTGGGAGTTGAATACAAGGAGAGGGGAATGATGAGTTGGTAGTGGGGACACACCACCTCACATAACTCACCCATAAGAGGAAATACTCATTAATGCCCGTGCACTCATGCATTCACTTCCTCGAGGGTCACTCTAGCAAAGTCACTCTCATACCCAGGCAACATACAGAAGAGGAAAATTACATCTATCTCCTGCACAAGACTTCCTACAAGATTGCACAGGAAATCCTACAGGATCGCACAAGAATCCTACAGAATATAGACAGACAATCTACAGGATTGGCCAAGAGGAGTTTCAGAGGGGAAAACACGGGGGTTGGCTACAAAAAACACTATGAAGAGGTAGGCTCTATAATTACTTCCCTTTTTCAAATTGAATTGAACATAAAATCACCTAGTAGTGAGTGAATTTGGTAGTTGTGTAAGGGACAAGGGGTTTAATAGAATTGAACCCGACAAAATGACGGGGGGTTTAATAGAAGGGAGCCCATTAATACTGTGAGAATCCACCAACACCCTCAGGTGTTAGAAGTCTTCACAAGGGATAATTATATGGGGTATTTTGAAAAAATAAGAGGGTATGATGATGAAGTGGCCCGATATTTTTCTCTCTCCCTCATTCCACTAACCAGAATTCATGCCACTATTGTGGTGAGAGGCCTCTCCATAGAGCTCACCCCTGAACTCATAAGAAGAATTACCACACTTCCTCTAGGAGTGCCTTGGAGAAAGGAAGACAAGGGAGATATCTATATTGCCAAGAAGAAGTTCTTTTTAGAGGGAGAAGAGCCCATTGAGGACAAAAATGGAGTAAGGAGAGAAATCCTACCATACCCTTGGAATGAGGTGAGTTTCCATCTTATCAAATACATATCATGTGAGGGTAGCTATAATGTGGTTTATGGGTATCACTTTAGGATTCTTGAAGAATTGAGGTTTGGAGCATAAACACATCCTCACCACGGGCTCAGCATACCATACTTCCTTCTGCAATCACTAATAAACAAAAGCATAAAGGTGCAGGAGGGAAACAACCAATAGTTAACCCACCATGGGTTAATTAGAATCATCATATAAGATGCCCTCCACAACCTCAGAATTCCTATCCAATGGGAAATTCTCAGAGACATGCAGACAGAGGAGGATATCAAAGCCCTCACATATGACATTAGTCCTACTATCAGTAAAAAGGATGAGGAAGAAACTGAAACAGATGGAGAAGAAGTAGATAGGGATGAAGATGAGACAGATGAGGAGGGAGAAGAGGAGAAAGAGAAGGAAGGTGATGAGGAAACAGAGGAACATGTCAAGGAGGAGACTAATAAACAAGATGAGGATCTAGAAGGAGGAGAAGAGGGGAAAAACATAGAAGAAAAGGGCAACGGAAAAGACGAGGCAAAAGATAAGGAGGAGTCACCTAGGGTGTCTCCAGAGCCCACTAAGAGATAAGCAACATCTGCCCTCACTGCTCTCAGCACCCCTATCAAATAGAAAGGCAAAAGATAGAGGCAGACCCCCTTATATTTCAGGACAAGGAAAATTAGAAGGATAAGGCAAGGGAAACCACAAATTCCAACCAAAATTCCCATTGTAATTGAAGACTCACCTTAACAGCAGGAGAAAATGCCTCCTCCTAAGTCTCCTGTCACCTATGTGAGAAGGCCTATAACTAGATCCACCTTATCCAAAGGAAAAGCAATCCTACAGAATACACAAGAGGACCTACAAGAAGCAGAAGCAGTCCTACAGGAGAATTTGCTAAACCTACAGGAGACTCAAAAATTGGATAAGGAGGGAAGCCTACAGCAAGAAACTAAAGAAGAGAACCTAGAGCTAAGGGAACCTTACCCCCCAACCTAACCTTGACTCCTACTACAAATTTATTGAAGGGAGCAGGGTCATTCCACAAAAATTTTCTACTCCAATATTCTTTGAACTTGAGAAGGAGAGAGCCAGAACTCATAGATGGATGAAGATTGCCAAGTCCAAGGGGGTAGAGGACATTGGTCACATGAAGGAAAAGCTCAAGGAGATGGGCAGAGAAATAAGTAGCTTGAGGGACAGAGAGGCCATAATGAGAATTCAGTTAGAGACAGAAAATGCATGGGTGAAAGGACAACTGCAAGAAAGAGAGAACCAATTGGCCTGTATGGTTAGTCTCTCTTTGGAAGTAATCCAATGTAGGATGCCAGCTAAATCCTATGCCCTATACCTTAAGGAATAGTGGTTGTAGTTCCAAATGAAGACCCTAACGCAGAGAGGCACTATGCCATTTCAGTATTATAGACAGTTCATTGATCTTTGTGATCAAAGTAAATTGGAAGATAGGGCCAAGATGTCTGATTTTTATTTGCATAACATGGCCTTAATAAACATGAATGTATGGGACCCTAATGCTAAGCTAGGAGATTTACATTTGATGGCTTTGGAATCATGGATGAACCATGAGGAAGTAAGGGCTATAGAAATGAAGAAGATATTGGAAAGAGAACAAATAGAGCCTCTTATGATCAGAGTTGAGCAGTCCAATCCAATGGCCCTCATCAGTACACATAATTTAATTACAGATGATCCTCAGCTTCCACCTAGGTATTTTTCTGCCCAAGAGCAAGCAATTACACATTTTGAGGACATGTTCAGGTTGTTATGGGATGATAGCGTACAAGCTTGCCTGAGGAGATGGAACACATTTCCATACAGTTTAAAGATACGAGAGTACCACTCTCCTCAAAGAATGAGAGAAGTGTTGTACAGGACACCCATGTACAAGCAATCTATGCAAAGGCTCAAATTCAATTGGATTGGCTTGATACTCGATCCACCACTGCTCTTAGGAATTCTATAAGGAAGGAAGGAAGAAGAAGAAAAGAGGCAGTGGGAGGAGGTAGAAAAGAAAGCAAGGTTCTACGAACAAGAAGAGGAAACCACAGCAGAGGCATGGGATGTCAGGGAGGCTACCAGAGCTATGAAAGACATGGATATTGATTGATTTGCTTAGAGGATGAGCAACACTTTCAATAGGGCGGTGATGATGAGCCTCATCATTGGGTAATTATGTAGGCCTCAATTCACCTCTTATCTTAGTCAAACCAACTCTTCTCACAAGATATTATGCCTAGAGGACTAATATGCATTGAATGTAGGTTTGGAAGAGAAAATCAAGGAATTTTGGCAAAGACTAAGGTTTGAAACTCGAATGGGACAAGGGAGAGAGATTGTAGGAGGTAAATTCTCCTCATTTACTCCTTGCCCATTCGAATATTCCTCCATTAATCCAACCAGCTTGGAGTGCAAGCATCTAAGTCATGAATATTAGAAGGCAACCAAGAAAGTGATAGACAAAGAGTTAGTTCATCTCGAGTTTGGGAGTCGAGCCTCCCTAAATTTAAGGAATTCGTTGTAGAATTCAGTTGTATAAGTAGAGAGGCCTAGAGCCTCATTAGGATTCGAATTTTTGTTGTAAAACTCTAGCCATTTTGGAGCTCCACACTTGTGGAAGACTTTGATGTAATTTTCTATTTTGGTAATAAAGATGAGCTTTTTCTTGATTCAGTACTCAGTTAACTCAAAGGGATAAAGCTCTTAGGTTAGGGCCCAACCCTAGCAGCAAAGGCTCCTCTTCTTGTATCTTTATGCTTAGCTTAGTTTCATAGGTTCATGGTTAAACTGTTTTTAGAAGTATTTCATTGCAAGTAGTGTAGATTTGATTAATTGTTTATTAGTTTGCTTCCATTTGTGTCTTACTTCAGTAGAAGGCTAGAAGGGATAAAAGAGGCACCACAAAGCTTTCAGTAGGTGTCTTGGCCTCACTTCTCCCTTCTTGGATCGTGATTTGAGGAAAATACCCTTATGCAGTCCAAAAAGACAGATTTCCATTTCTTTCATGATATTTAGAGTTGTTGTACTTAAGCTAGCATTTGATCAGTTTTGCAAAGTAGGATTTCATTTCCCTCTCTTCTATCTTCAATCTTGCAGTAGATCTAATCCATGATTCCATGTTATTCAGAAATTTCTTCATGCATAAGGTAGACAGTTAGTTTATTAAATTCTGCTTTTCTAGCTCATGATAATTCTTCTTGTTTACATGAATTTTTGGAAATTTGTAATGACCCACTTAAACCTTATCCTGCAAATTTTATTAATGTTTACATTATCTGAAAATATTGAGAAATATTGGTCTAATATAAAATTCATGATTTCTATTATTCAAATTCCCAACTTACCTTCTCAAATTGAATCTTAGGTAGGATATGGTCTCCTTCCATTATTTCAAATAATATATATATTCATCTCACATTTCTCAATGTACCCTCACATTTACTTGGGAGAAGACATGGTCCTCTCCAACTAATTATCAATATATATATTTATCTCACATTCCCAAATGTACTTTCACGTTTACTTGGGAGAATACATGGTCCTCTCCAACTAATTATCAATATCTCACATTCCCAAATGTACTTTCATATTTACATGGGATAAGACATGGTCCTCTCCCATTAATTATCAATATATATATATATATATATATATATATATATATATATTATATCACAT
Organism: Pinus taeda; assembly: GCA_000404065.3. Classification (NCBI taxonomy): domain Eukaryota; kingdom Viridiplantae; phylum Streptophyta; class Pinopsida; order Pinales; family Pinaceae; genus Pinus; species Pinus taeda. The sequence continues at coordinate 110,584 of APFE030168945.1, forward strand.
TCCTCAATGTACCCTCACATTTACTTGGGAGAAGACATAGTCCTCTCCATTTAATTATCAATATATATATATTCATCTCACATTCCCAAATGTACTTTCAGATTTACTTGGGAGAAGACATGGTCCTCTCCCATTAATTTCCCAATTTTATATTCATGTCACATTTCCAAATGTATTCCTAGCTTTACTTGGGAGAAGATAAATCAACTGTAAGGATGGATGAGAAATTAATGACATTAATGAGAGGTGGTTGAGAAGGAGAAGAGAGGGAGGGTATAAAAAGGGAAGGGAGAAGGGAGAAAAGGGGGGAGGTTGGGTCTTACTTATGATTTTGGGGTTGGTTGTGATTTTAGGATTTGTTGTGATTTTGGAGACCTTAGGAACCTGTGGAGGTTTCTTGGGTTGTTGAGAGGAAGGAATTATTGTTCATCTTGGTCTGGATCAGTCATCTTGGACACACACACTACATCTAGTTGGACTTGGGCTTGGAGGGCTAGGGAACCTGTGGAGGTTTCATGGGCTAGGAATTATTTCCTAGTTGGCTGGGAGGTAAATCCTATTGGGTCAATCAAGAGGAGCGTTCAGCAGGAGTAGCAACTCAAAGGCATCTCCACCAGTCACTGGTACAAGCATTCCTCTATAGATTACTCGGGTAAATTTATTAAAATGAAATGTTCTCTGTAAGTTATAAGGATTAGAATGTAAATGGTAAAATTTTATTTGTTTAAAAGTCTTGTAAGAAAGTAAACTATTGCTCTTATTGTATTTAAATTCATCATAAATAGATCTGTTAGAAGACCCTAGGATAGGGCTCTTACACATGGTATCAGAGCTTTGGTTCAAAATCTGGACCCAAAGCCCACTAAACCCCAAATTTCGTTATAAATATCCTGTAACCCTAGTAAGGACCCATAATCCTAATGTATAGACTCTTCAAATTTGCCATCCAAAGCCCACCTTGCACCTATTTTCAGATCTTAAATCGCCTTACATATGCCATGTAAGTGCAAATCCATGAGATGGACCATGTAAGTGTGCTTCCAAAGAACCGTTTTGCATAAGCTCGTATACTAGCAGCGTTGTCTTCCATGGACACAGAAACCCAGCAAAGACACAAGGTTTGGATAACTAATTTTTCTCATTAGTTCAAATTCACTCTGACCTTTGTTAAAACCCACATTGTTTGCACGCTGGTGCGCTATTTATATCAATACCAGTGTCAAGAAGAAGACCCACAGACATACTTATAGCCTCAGAGGTATGTTCAAATGGAATTCCATTCACGATTCAGTTATTTTCAACTCTAATGTTGCAAAGAGACTCCTTACGATGCTTGGCAATCGATTAGTATGGTTTACACTAAGAGCATATGCATGCATTTTATTCGATCTGAACCCCATTTTTTCTCGTAAACAATGAAATGGTTCATACTCCCAATAGCATGCTTCTGCTAAAAATAATCAACTGGGTTATCCTGCCTTGCAAAAAAAAAAATGGTAGGTTGGGCTTGGGAATAGTGAATTCCCAGCCATCATCATTCTGTTGTTGTTCTTCTGGAGGCTTCTCTGCTTCATAATTTCAAGTGCAGATGTAGGGAACCTATCCTTTAGTGACCAGGGAACGAGACTACATGGCATTCCCTCACCCGCCTGACCTTTGGTGTGGCCACTCTGCACTCTGAAATTGGCAAAGAGGGGTCAGATTTAGAGAAAAATGTTTCAAATCAAACACAATGTAGGGCGCGGTTGGAGGAACCTTAAGGCGCCATGGCTTCATTGTGAGTAGCGCTTGACTAAAATTAAATCGCGCACTTTTTTCTAATTCATATTTGGTTGCTTTCCTCTGCACGGCCCTTTCATGCCAGAAGTTTGAATTATCAGGGATTATTAGCAGGTCAATGTTTCGAATCGCACAGGACCCTTAAAGTCCTTTGATATTTTTCATTTTTCTCGGATTATGTGTATTTTTCCGCTTCCAGAGGTAATTTTATGCATTTGCTTTCAATTTTCAAGTGCATTTAGTTTTCACGTGGGTTTGCCAGTGATTTTTCCACATGAAACCCTGGTTAAACTATTATTTCGCCTCACCTTTGACTTCATTTGGCTTTTGATTTCAACAATTCCCTGTTCACCTCTTCCTGTTAATTTTTTAAAAGTGTATTCTGATCTATATGTTCTTATATCATGATATTGCAAGCTTTGAGCATATACATATTCATTTATTTTAATTTTTTGCTATAATTAAGATTTTGCTCCCATTTCACGAATATTTATCTATTCTCAAACTTTCTGCAGTGGTAATTAGGGTTTTTTTCTTTTTTCTTTTCACCCTTTAAGTAGCATTTCAGGATGCGTTTTAGTAAAATGCAAAATTTCGCTAGTTGGTCGCCCCTCCTCTTGAAGCAGGATTTGCCTTTCTGAAACCAAAAAAAGCCATAACTGACAGACACCAGTCCGTAAATTCAAAATTTTGTGCCGCTGGAAAGCAGTTTCATTCATAGTAGCACTATAAGAAAATACTTTCATTCTTTTTTTTATTGTATAAAAACCACATAAATCATCAAATGAGCCAACATTTTTGTTGACCACATCGAACTACATTTAGGGCTAAAAGCATTTGATTTTTTTCTCAACATTGTATGGTTTTGTGAATGCTAAGCATTCAAAATGTTGTTGCAAACCTGTGTTTCAATTCGCATAATTTTATTATTATTTTTAAATTGTGTAATTTGCTATGTTTCCTATAGCACTAAAGTTGTGACTGTATAGTTGCCATAATTGGAAAATTAACGAAATGACATAATGGAAGAATGAATAGCTAAATTCAATTCATGACTCCCTTCACCAATGAGGCCTTGCTAAGATGGTGAGGTCAACAGGGTATTAAGCCGTCGACCAGGTCCATTCTCTTTATGGTCTGCCCCACCCAACTTCAATGGTTAAAAAGGCGATGAAGCTAGGTGCAAGTTCTGGGTGCTTTTGGTAGAACAGATACCCTTCAGACCTACCATAAATCAAGAGAAGTCTGCATCATGCAGTGTAGCCCTTGATCTCGAGGCGTTTCTTAAAGCAGCATTCCCCCAAAAAAAATTGACGACCCTGTAAAAGTGTCAACAAATTGACATATGGAAATATCCTCACTCAGTAATAAAGTGTCTGAAACACGAAATAGCAAAACTAAAAAGTCTAAATCCAATTAATTTCAACCCCGCTCTCAACCGCCTCCCTCCAACAACAACGAAGAAAAATATACATTTTCAATTTTTCATGTCATACTCAGAATATGGCTGGCAGCATATGTCTGAGTTGTTTGATATTCACATCAGATAAGGAGATATAGGTAATTTCTTTGGTTTGAGATGCAGTAGCAGTAGACTATGGTCAAGTGAATAATATTAGTCTTGGCAAGGAGTGAAGTTTCAGTTTGATTTAATTCAAAATCTAGAATCTTTTGCCAAGAATTTGATCACAACCCACCACGTAACTTGAAAAAAATATCTGTTTAAATGAGGGCATTGAAAACTATATTCAGGTACTTGGCTATTTTTTCAAATCTACTGTAGGTGATATTCATCATGTCACTCAATGAGTACATTTTCCGCATCACACTCCACCTTGCTTTCCTTCAGTGGAAGGGCTTTGGTTCTGGTGACTTGGTTTTATTTTTAGATGCCATTTTTTTTTTAAATTCAACAATGCAGGGTTTTTTAAGAACCTCTATGGCACCACTGCGACACCCACTATCTAAGAACTGGAAATTCTTCATAAGCCCCTATTGGCACATGATGAATTTGAGCAGTTTGTCCAAGCAATCACTCTAATGCATTCAGCTATTTTAGTAATGATAAGGATTTGAATGAAGTATGGTCTATGCTTTTTGATTTGGTGTTTCCCCAGTATACCAGATCTGGGCAATGAACATTGAGTAGAGAACTACATTTTTCTACATATGTCCTTGGTAATCAATTGATAATCTGGCTTGTGGCAGAACTATATAGGCGCTTGGTTGAATTTAATTGTGGCAGTTGAACAAAGTTTCTAGGTAAATCATAAGATCTACTTCAAATAATATTCTAGGTAAATCATAAGATCTACTTCATCCAATCATGGCTTCATTGAGTTTCTCAGGTTTTATTGTGGAAAATGAATGTGTTCTTCCTCCTTGTTGGCACGTTAACAAGTATAGAGGTCCTATAGGCACTATTTATGTCACACCCCCAAGCCAGCAGTAGTCTTTCAACCGCTCTTGGTGAGGTGCGGCACCACCGAACACTTTCTTTTCACCAATACTTATGTTTGTGGACTACGTCTAACCACTTATTCCTACTTAGTTTGTGATTCTCAACCAAGTATTATTTCTTTATCCTTTATACCAATGAACACCCATACACATTCATTATCAACAGCAATTATAAATGATGAACACAATTGCACAGTATAAAGGGAGGGGCAACTCCCTGAACAATGAGTCTTCCCAACAATATATTATACAACAGTTTACAATGTACAAGTATACTTGGAAAGCCCAAGTTTCATACTTAGTCAATTTTACAATCCAAGGCAAAACTCGGTTGCCTAGCTCGTCGGCACCTCCGCACGGTCGTCGTACGACTCACCAACGCTTCTTTCACCTTGTCGCACAATCGTGTTGTTTGCCCAACTCGGACGCACCTCAAAGTTGCCACACACGGGTGCCTCCAACCGAGACACACCTCCGTCCACAATCTCAACACTCCACCAAGTCACCGTGCACACTTGCACGACGGGTGGGAACTCACCGGAGTCGCTAAGACACCGTGCCAAGTCGTCGCACAAACCTTCGAATAAACCGGGTGCCACACTCGTGCACGCCACAACCTTTCGTCGAGCGCCACACACCCGTGCACGCCTTCACCCAACCATCGGGCGCTCCTCTGCACCCTTCACCCAATCTCCAAGATAAGCGACTTAACCATGAACGGCCTTGCCCAAGAATGGGCGCATCAAACCAACCTATGCCTTTTACCTCTTGTGTGTACCTTCTAGTTCTGCACTTCTCCTACATGAGTGAATGATGTAGAGCAAGTGAGTTGTTGTCAAATGAGAGCCAACGCTCTACAATATATATGCATTGAAGGGGAGGTCATGGCTTGCCTAGCTGACCTCTCCCACACCCTTGCTCCATTGCAAAAGCCCCTTAATCATCAAGTCAGCCTCCATATGTGTTAATACACACTCCACGCCATATAAACAAGCTCTCCTCCTCACATATGCACATAAGTATCATCGCACACTTCAAAGAGCTCGCACTTCAAGCTGGAGCTGCAGGTCGTTACATCCTCCTCCACCTGAAGTCGTTGTCGTCCTCGACAACATACCATCCTGGTAGCCATCCACCAAGATCATCATCAATGTCAGTCTCATCCTCGGTCCATGATGTCAACACCTCCACATACTGCAAAAATCCCTGCAACATATGTAGAACTACCATCTCCACCATGTGTCGTCCTCATCCTCTGAACTGTCCTCCTCGTCTACCTGATGCCAACATTTCTCTGTGTCGAACACCATCTCAGATCAACCTAATATCGACATATCTCTGCACACTTCTGGACCCCATGTCTGAACTAGTTGGGTAGCTAATCCAACTGTCATGCTCAAGCCATGAGAGTGAACATCCTTATGCCTTCACTAGTCTATCTCGGATTCTGCCACATCTCAGACTCACCAAGAATCTCATCACCATGCTCAGGTCCATGGAAACCCCATCCATCTGCAACATGTCATGATGCTTGATTCCAAGCCATCCCTGCATCATCTGTCATACCTACTCAACCTGTTTTACAGGACTCACTGCCATGAGCAGCTAACAATGAGCCCCATCTTCTTGTCCATCTAAGAAGATGTGGAGGGAGTAGAACCTGAAGGCTCACCCTCACTAATCATCTCAATCCATCTGTCAGGATCCTCAATCTCCATCCTCTATAGATAAGTGACCCGATCCTCCTCTCGGACATTCGGCCTCACATATGTCTCATCATCATCATCATCATCTTCGAGTGCTTCTATCCTTCTTGACAAATCCAAGATACTATCTGAAAGAGTCCTAATGACCAATGATTGCTCGGTAAGCTTTGTCTCAACCATGGACAACCGCTTACTCATATCTTCCATTCGCTTCTCATCCTCCATTTGCATCACTGCCAACTTACAATCAGGCCTTGTCACTCCAATGGTTGGCACACCAATGGGTACATCTTCCCTTCCATCGTAAATGTACAACTTCTTCAAATTTGGAACAATCATAGCACCAAATTGTTTCATGAACTCCATTCCCAGCATAGCCTCATAGTCATCTATCCGCACTATAGTTAAGTCAACCTTCCCTGCCCACTCACCAAGTGTTATGTCCACCTTTTCAGCTACACCAAGAACTTCATCTGGAGGAGAATTCACTGTCTTCATTTGTGCCTTCATCGGTACAAATTTTAGCCCAATCCTTCTTGCAGTATCTTCTCCCATGAAGTTGTGAGAGGCCCCACTATCCACCATAGTGAGTATATCATCATCTCCAACCTTCATCCGAACATACTCCAACTTATTCCTCTCAGGATCTCTCCGAGAGATCACCTCTGTAGCAATAGCAGTACCAAGTATTTGCATCATCCCCACAGAAGATTCTTCATTATTTGCATTAGATTGTGCAATCGCAGCCACTTTCGGTTTAGAAGGGAAATTTTTCACCGTATGTGGTCTAGCACATATCCAACACTTCAAGGCTTTCTTCATCTTCGAATTATCATTCGATTTCGAAGCATCCTCTTTCTTCTTCTCTTTCGGCTTGTCAGACTTCTTCTTCCTATCATCAGAAGTCTCATCATAATGCTCCACCAACCTATCCATAGTAGCAAAATCTTCTTCAAGTGTTCTGATCCTCTGCCTCTTCACTTCATTGCGTGCCCAAGGCTTCAACCCAATAATGAAATTGAACACCTTGTCCCTCTCTGCCATGTCAGGAAGTTCCAGAACCGCACTTGCAAACTCCCGCTGATATGTCTGAACGTTCCCTGTCTGCTTTATGAACTTTATCTTCATCCTTGCTTCCCACGTTTCATCTTGAGGACTGAAATGGACCTGCAAAGCTCCCTTCATCTCATCTCATGAATTAATGTCACCAGCACTGCCCTTGGCAATCTGATCCATCCGTCTTCGCCACCACATCTTAGCATCCTTTGTCAAGAACTGAGCAACTACCTTGACCTTCGTCTCATCATCAGATAGACCCAATCATTCCAAGTATTGCTCCATGTCCCATAGAAAGTTTCCAAGAGTCTTTGCACTCCTTGTAGCATCGTAAGATTCTGGTTCCTTGACTTTCACATGAGTCACTCCTCCACCTGAGTTATGCCTCACAGCCTTCTTCAACACCGTGATCTCATCTCTCGCTTCGTCAAGAGATTTCTTCAATTCCACGATCTCTGCAAGACCCTGGTCCCTTGCTTCTTCAACCTCCTTGACCCTTACTTCAAGTTGTGTACACATAAGATCAGTGTACTCGTGTTGATTTCAGAGTTCCTCGAGCTCTTCCTTCATCTTCAAATTGGCCTCTTGATCTTTCATGACCAAGTCCATCTTCTTATTCCAGTAAGCCTCTAAGGTCTCCATCCTTTCCAACACCTTTTCAATGAACCCAATAGTAGTGTCCTTCGCATCGTGACTAGACCCAACCTGATACTCAGCCATTGCTAACAGCCTCCTCCTTCTTTGCAATCTAGTTTCAACCATACAACAGCTTCACCAAGATGCCTGCAACCCAAGTCCTTGTTGCAACACTTATCAAGAAGTGTTCACCAACCTCTTTCACCTACAAGTACCTATCACCATTGTCACTTCGTCACAAGCAACCCTGCTCTAGCACCAGCTCCCTGCAAGACTCCTCCAAGTCTTCAGACTAGCTCTGATACCACCTGTCACGCCCCCAGGCCAGCGGTAGTCTTTCAACTTCTCTTGGCGAGGTGTGACACCACCAAACACTTTCTTTTCACCAATACTTATGTTCGTGGACTACACCTAACCACTTATTCCTACTTAGTTTGTGATTCTCAACCAAGTATTATTTCTTTATCCTTTATACCAATGAACACCCATACACATTCATTATCAACAGCAATTATAAATCATGAACACAATTACACAGTATAAAGGGAGGGGCAACTCCCTGAATAATGAGTCTGCCCAACAATATATTATACAATAGTTTACAATGTACAAGTATACTTGGAAAGCCTAAGTTTCATACTTAGTCAATTTTACAATCCAAGGCAAAACTCTGTTGCCTAGCTCGTCGGCACCTTCGCACGGTCGCCGCACGACTCACCAATGCTTCTTTCACCTTGTCGCACGATCGTGTTGTTTGCCCAACTCGGGCGCACCTCAAAGTCACCACACACGGGCACCTCCAACTGAGACACACCTTCGTCCACAATCTCAACACTCCACCAAGTCACTGTGCACACTTGCACAACAGGCGGGCGCTCACCCGAGTTGCCAAGACACTCGTGCCAAGTCGTCGCACAAACCTTCGCATAAACTGGGTGCCATAGCCGTGCACGCCACAACCGTCTGTCGGGCGCCACACACCCATTCACGCCTTCACCCAACCACCAGGTGCTCCTCCGCACCCTTCACCCAATCTCCAAGATAAGTGACTTAACCATGAACGGCCTTGCCCAAGAATGGGCGCATCAAACCAACCTGTGCCTTTTACCTCTTATGTGTACCTTCTAGTTCTGCGCTTCTCCTACATGAGCGAATGATGTAGAGTGAGTGAGTTGTTGTCAAATGAGAACCAACTCTCTACAATATATATGTGTTGAAGGGGAGGTCATGGCTTGCCCAGCCGACCTCTCCCACGCCCTTGCTCCATCGCAAAAGCCCCTTAATCATCAAGTTGGCCTCCATATGTGTTAATACACACTCCACGCCATATAAACAATCTCTCCTCCTCACATATGCACATAAGTATCATCACACACTTCAAAGAGCTTGCACTTCAACCGTCGCACTTCAAGCCGGAGCTGCAGGTCGTTACAGTTTATGTACAAGAGGTACACCTTGTCTTTCTTTGTACGGTAATGACCCTTTGTTTGCTTGCTTATTTTCAATAGGTGAATGATTTTTATTTTTATAAAGCGATCTTCCATGTTTTCTACCATCTAATGAAGAAAACTGAAAAATCTGTCTTCATGTCTCATAGTTCCAACAATGATACAAGTCCAATGAGTGTCTTACATATATTAAGCATATCATCAACAAATGTTGAGTGTAAAAACATGAAATGGAGTTCCTTATTAGACCACATTGTTGAAATTCTAATGCATTAGGTATATTCATCTCAAACGTGTTCCATATATTCTATGATAATTTTTTTAATATATTTGGTAAAATTATGCCTATTGATATGATTTAACGGTAGTCAACCCTATATTTCATTAACACCCAAATGAGTACCAATTGGGTGTAGAAGGGCCTAGGTCTAGTTTGTTGCATTTTCATAAACCTGTTCACCCTATTCAATAGCAAGAAAGTCAGAAAAGCTTGGATATGTAAAACGACTTTAGAAATTCTTCACATTTGATAGTTTTAATTACCATAATTCTTAATGATTGATTCTAGGTCTAGCCTTATTCATTTATTGCTTGGATCTCTATTGCTCTTAAAGTTGAGTTTTGTTCTTTTTCCCATGTTCAGTGAAATTTGCAACATTAACTTTGGACTATAGAATTTGCTGAGCACATTAGATAGTCCACTTACATTTTTTTCTTGCATATGGATAAAATTCTTACTTCATGATACTGAAGTTTTAAACTTTAGGTTTGTTTGATCAGATTAATATTTGAGAGCCTCATTCTTCAGATAATGTTTGGATGATGGGTGTCTAAACTTTGTGGCTTGCAAGTTCTTGATTACTTAATATCATATCATTGTTAAGCAAAGAAATAGCCTGCAGGGCTATCATGTGAATTTTGGCTTAATCAAATTTCATTGTTGTGTGAATGCGTCCCTTCATGTTCTGTGGGGATATTCATGATCTATTGTGTCAAACAAGGTAAAAGCTTGTCTTAATTAAATGTTAAATTTTGGATGGTGTTTTGAAGATTATATATGGAGATCTTGTTTTTCATGATAACTTGATAGGTGCTCCATGATTCTTTGTGATTGTGCTGGCTGCGGGGGCAAACTTACTAGTTATGACAACACCTTTATGTATCTAGAGTAGACATTTGTTACATGAGAATTTTTTTTGAGAATTTGAGTTGCCATTTTCTTGGACATGGGCCATTGGCCTTCACAGCCTATCCATGCACATATAACAAGAAAGAAAGAACCAACAGATAAGATAAAATAATTTTATTAATGTCCAACAAATGACCACAAAAGTAGGTCATTGGGACTAAAGGGTACATCCAGTACGAGTACAATGTGTGAGTGCAAATGCAACTCCTAGAAAATGACAAAGCTAAATCTAGGATAAAATGAAGTAAGGAAGGATACAACAATAGAACAACCTCGTAAACATGCATATAACCGGATCAAAGGCCTTGGTGATGTAGAAGACTAAGTGAATAAGTCCATGGCTGGAGATTGATGATGTCAAGTATGCTCGAGTTTGATAGCTAATGGTGAGGGGGGCGACAGTGGCGCTGGTTTGCTATCAGAGTCCTCCGGATCCAATGAGGTGTTTGGCTGCACAATCCTGGGGAGCAGAAGAAAATATATTGATGGTCTTCGATGAGTAAAAATGGTCAATGGGATTGGATATTATAAGAATTATATTTAACACAAGAGATTGTTTATGACATCTCTTGCCCACTATTAATCATAAAGCTTTAAAGAAAGTAGTAGCAATTGCCATAATACGTGTATAAGAAAAATGTTAAAACACAAGAGTTAAATTAAATTAAATATCAATGGGGATATGAGTGGTTTGGTCATTGTCTCTAGTCATTGTAAGATAATGAAATCTATCAAAGTGTGTAATTTGATGACATGAGACACTCTTGCTTAATCTTAGGTTGTAGCATGGTGTGATATTTATGATTGTGTTAAAGAAGTAGTGGAGGTGGATGAAATAATTTTACTCTTGAGGTGGATATATGTACTGTGGCATTGTAAATTCTAGTGATGGATTTTCCTATTGAGTGGTTTAGAACTAGGAGGCAAGTGTGATATCCCCAAATAGAGATACTAGAATATAAACAATATTTTGAAAACGAGGACATAACAAAATCTGAATTTTATTTCCATATAAAAATTAGAAATTACAACTATGAAAATTACTTGTTGAAATAAACACAAATTTGAAACTTTCCTCTGAATTTTATCTCTAAATTGAACTCCAAGCCCGTTGAATGACTGCAGTTGAGAAAATATGATGTGCTATGGCCTCACAAACTGAAGCTCTACCATCAAAATATACCCTTCTGACTAGGGGGAGCCAATATGTTTCTCTGAAACCAGGGATACTCAAGGTTATCAAACGTTAATCCCAAAGTTACAAACTTACAACAACGTAGAATAGAAAACTCAAAATGTATATCTTAACCAACTATCAAAGCGATCTTCTCCTTTTATCAATTATGGAAGTCAAATTATGTTGAAATTAGTAGTTTGAGGCGAGGCCCTAAAACTAGTTATACCATTCTGTTTGATAACATTGTAATTATCTGGTCCAAGAAAACTTTGACAAATATTGCACTTCCCCTCCATCTTGATTTATAAACATTTTGAACTCAACCTCGAACTTTGATAGTCTTAGGACATGTACTTTTGATCTCAAGTTTCTAGGCATTTTGATTAAGCCATCAAACTTGGTGGAGTTAGAGATAATTAGGCCAAGCTTGTGCTTGCTTTTGAATTTGTACTTTTTTTGGTCTTATTTGTTTGAGTGTATCTTTTAGTTGGATAGCACATAAAGAGCTACTATGGAACCTTTGTTAATGTACTCTAGGCCACTTAATTCTACATCTTGTTCAATGGGGTTACACAACTTTGAATTCTACGTCTCACACAATGAATAACAATAAAAACCCCTTAATTATTTCATTGAATAACAATACTAATACATTGTGTTGTTTTGAAATGCATGATTGGTAGGGTTGTCTCAATGATCCCAAATATGGTGAAAATGAAAGAAACAACTTCAATTACTTAATCCAAAGTAAAGGAAGGCACTGCCATTATATACTCTAGTACTTCCAACAAGATAACCTTCCCCATTTTTATGAATATGCAGATCTCTTCAAGATGTACAAAGAAGAGGTTGAGAGACCAACATGTGCCAATCCAAGTGGATAAGACAATAACCATGCTATTATAAATGACAATGGATGAATATCCCATCTTTATAATGTGGTAATGAGATCAACAATCTTCCATTACTTGGACATGCAGCCCAAGTTCATTAATTGTATAGTTAAGTCTGCCACATCACAATGATTAAATTTGGCCGAAGGATGTGTCACTTGAACGTTTGAACAAACTCTGTAATGGTCTCAGAATTCTGATTGAAGAATGAGGTGAACTATATTTTACATTTGAAATTTGCAGTTTTGTTCCCACTAATTTGTACCTGAGGTCTTTGTTTTGATGCCAACCTCAGTGTCTATTAAATATATGGATGGTGTGAACAATATTTGCACTGAAAATTTGCAGTTTTTGAGCCAGTAATTCATTATACCCAAAATGTGTCCCAATCTGAAGAATGTAGTCAGTTCTATTGATATACGAGGGTGGCTTTTTATTCTAACAATAGTATATTATCATTATTCTTACTTAAGATATAGTAGATTTTCCATTCGGATAGTAGGATTATCTTTCAGATGGTATATTTGTCATTCTTCATAGAGGAAGTCACAATAGCAAATCTCGAATTTGAGAAGTAAACAATTATGAAGCATGAGAATTCAGATTAGGATGTGTTGAAATACCCTATATGTCACGTTAATGATTATTCTATGAGTGGTGGAATCTTCTAGTGGAAACATAGATTGAATACCATGGACTTGTGTAAGGCTTATTGTGATAATTGTTTTTAAATATCTTAAATTAAATGAGAAGATCAATTCGTAGAGAAATTGAGATTTTAGAATGAAAGCTTATTTAGTTAATGAAAGACCAATGAAAATATTAGAATACACTTTTACCCTTATTCTAACGTTGAATAAAATGCCGTGAAAAGTAATGTGTCTCTAGTTTTGGATAAAAGGACCCTCGGCTTTCTTCGCAACTTTTGTGGTCACTGGCCACTTGTGAAAGGAGCAGGAATCTTTAAAAATGCAGTGCCATTTAGAAGGGAAATACTAATAGCAGCAGGGCAAGGGCAATTATTCCATTTGTTTAATTATTTCTCATTTGTCTAGTCATATTGTGAGCTACATTATATATCATGAAATTGTTTTAGTACTAGTAAACAATGATTAAATATATAATAAATTTAAATCTTTGACATTTAGAGGACATTTCTCTCAATTTAAAATATATATATATATGAAAATCATGCTGGAAACAGTTCTGAATTTTTGAGTCTTTCATTTTCAAGATTAACTAATTGGTTTGGAAGATGAAAAAAAAACCATCAAATTGGAAAAGTGGGACTTTTATATTCACTAAGGTTTTAAAGAAACTATATGCATGAAAATTATACTAGCACCTTCTAGTGGAATTGATAGTGCACTAATCTGTTGCTTGCCATTATTTTTGTTTTGGTACCACCTTATAGCATATCTAGTTTCAAATGTTATTTTCCATGATAGACAGTTGAGTCTATTTCAACTCTAATTGATTCAAGGAGTTCCACAAGGATGTCACATGAGCGTTTATGATGCCCATTGTGACGTAGACAGCGACCTATGTCAAGGTTTTATTTTGTAGTTCGATGTTATTTATTTATGAACGTTGTGTAATATTGATGCATTTGGTTGAACATGTGAAACTACTTAGGTTGGATTTTGATGATGGAAATATTTGATGTATGACTTACTTGGTGATGATTTATCTAGTACATGACTTATCAGAGCTATTGTTGTTTCATGTATGGCTTAAGTGGATATGATCTATCTAACGAATGACATAGTGAAATTATGATTGTTTCTAGTATGAACTACAAAATTGACACATGGATACTAGACTTAATCATGTGATGATTATACGTCTTGTTGTTATATAAATGCATGAATGAGAGCTAACACACAAGGGGAAAGAACTATATGATAGCTGAGAGCTACTCTTCGATTGAGGGAAGGTCGAGACATCTCATGGGGAAGGTATAATGCACATTGTTATATTACATTTGGTATCTACTTGATACGCACTCTTATGACATGAGTAAAATGCAAATGACAGGTGGAAAAGACTACCTGACTGGATTATTTGATGACAAGTCCAACCAGCTCTGTAGTGTGGTCCGTGTTAGGGCGTTGACCTTAGTTCTGAAGGAGGGGTGGAGGCATTTCCCACCGTGTATCTTCCGAAACTTGGAATCGTGGGAGGGCAGTGGTGGACACGCTCCCCCAGATGTGTGATGATGATTTCCAGTTGCCAGCAAGGGAAGTTAGGTCGATGTATTCAATGCTTCCACCATGTCAGTTTTATCAATAGTTAGTATGTTTGTTGCCACTGATCAAGTAGCAGACGACAGATAGGGTGGGAACAGAAGTAGGTCAGGATGGATAGGAGGATATAGATCAGTTGGAGACTCTTGATGGGAAGTAATGTCATTGTTTGACTTATCAAATTTTATTGCTATAACTCTCTCTGATTTGCTATGCTTTCGAACTCCTTATATCTTTTCATTCTAACTTCAGGATGAAGTTTTCTGAAGGAGGGGTGTATGTAATGCCCCACTTAAATCTTATCCTGCAAATTTTATTAATGTTTACATTATTTGAAAATATTGAGAAATATTGGTCTAATATAAAATTCATGATTTCTATTATTCAAATTCTCAAATTACCTTCTAAAATTAAATCTTAGGTAGGATATGGTCTCCTTCCATTATTTCAAATAATATATATATTCATCTCACATTTCTCAATGTACTCTCACATTTACTTGGGAGAAGACATGGTCCTCTCTAACTAATTATCAATATATATATTCATCTCACATTCCAAAATGTACTTTCACATTTACTTGGGAGAAGACATGGTCCTCTCCAGCTAATTATCAATATATATATATTCATCTCACATTCCCAAATGTACTTTCATATTTACTTAGGAGAAGACATGGTCCTCTCCCATTAATTATCAATATATATATCCATCTCACATTCCCCAATGTACCCTCACATTTACTTGAGAGAAGACATAGTCCTCTCCATTTAATTATCAATATATATTATCTATATTATTATATTTATCATCTCAATTTTCCCAAATACTTCCATATTTTACTTGGGAGATGAATGGTCCTTTCCATTAATTTCCCAATTTTATATTCATGTCACATTTCCAAATGTACTCCCAGCTTTACTTGGGAGAAGATAAGTCAACTGTAAGGATGGATGAGAAGTTAATGATATTAATGAGAGGTGGTTGAGATGGAGAAGAGAGGGAGGGTATAAAAAGGGAAGGGGGAAAAGAGAAAAGGGGGGAAGTTGGGTCTTGCTTATGATTTTGGGGTTGGTTGTGATTTTAGGATTTGTTGTGATTTTGGAGACCTTAGGAACCTGTGTAGGTTTCTTGGGTTGTTGAGAGGAGTGAATTATTGTTCATCTTGGTCTGGATTAGTCATCTTGGACACACACACTACATATAGTTGGACTTGGGCTTGAAGGCCTAGGGAACCTGTGGAGGTTTCCTGGGCTAGGAATTATTTCCTAGTTGGCTGGGAGGTAAATCCTATTGGGTCAATCAAGAGGAGTGTTCAGCAGGAGCAGCAGGTCAAAGGCATCTCCACCAGCCATCGGCACAGGTATTCCTCTATAGATTAATTAAGTAAATTTATTAAAATGAAATTTTCTCCATAAGTTATAAGGATTAGAATGTAAATGATAAAATTTTATTTGTTTAAAAGTCTTGTAAGAAAGTAAACTATTGCTCTTATTGCATTTAAATTCATCATAAATAGATATGTTAGAAGACCCTAGGATAGGGCTCTTACAAAATTACAAATGTTTGATGTAGAGCAGGTGCTTCAGGAGTAGACATAGATCTCATAGCAAGCAACCATCTTCCAACTTCATCCACCCATAGGCATTCCTTGTTTTCATCAAAACCTTCACCAATTTCATCATTTTACATAGAAATTTCCTCAAGAATTTTGAGATAATCCAACCATCTCCTAAACTTGGTTTTGGGTTCTGAGTGATCCTAGGCCTCTTCTCACTCCATTCCACCCATCAACCACCTTCCCTAAGCCTTCCATCACCTCCAACACCCATCATTTTGCTCGCGCCTATATCCTGTAGAAATACAGGGAATCCTCTAGGTTTCTAGTATATCCTATAGGTTTTCCTGTAGTTGTCTATTTTGAGGCTGAATTGAGGGAAAACCTCTAGGAAGCCTCCAAAAGTCACCCAAGAGTCCCCCAAACCTTCCAACCATCTCCTGAACCTTCCATCCATCCATCAGCATCCCTAAACCACCTGCCACATCACCAAAAGAGATTAGTTTGCACACTTGATTTTTTCATGAAAAGCATAAAAAGACAAAATAGATTGATTACAGTGCTTTACATGCATAACAGTTGTGTTTGATGTTTTTAACCTCCATGCTTATGATAGTAGCATTTTTTTCATGTTAATTTAGCATCATTTCAAAGCATAGCTCTTAGCAGTTAACTAGGAAATGGTGTGCCTTAGCATTGAATTTCAGTCTTTTACATTATTGCAGTAGATCAGCTCTCTCTTAGAGTAGATTTCTATTTCTTTCATTAAGGAACCAAGCTTCTTCTAAATCCATTGAGGTCTGGCTTGAAAATCCTTGTGGTCTCTCGCCAACTGAATAGTGACAAAAGGAAGAACCATTACTTTTACTTGTGTATACAGCACTGTCACCTCCAAGTTTGTACGAACCCCGGGTTGATAAAGCAAAGATGGTAGCCCAAGAGTTGCAGCATTATTTCTGCAATATTGGTGCTCATCACTACCTACCTTTTCCCTTTGAATGTTTGCAATCATATCTTATTTTCCCTGGCCTAGCTTCTTTTACTTAATCCTCATCCAGCAACCCAATTTCAAACAAATAAAACCCTCTGCACTTTATTCCTAGCCTAAAACCCTAATCATTCAGCCCTCTTGGCTGTGATTCTGTGGAGAGAGCCCTCTCCGGCTTGGTAGGGCTAGATACCAAGTCAAAAGGTTAGATTGTGGTTACCTCAGTTGGACTCTTCCTTAGCCTTAGAGATCCGGAGGAGTGATAACATACTGGTGTCGTTGTCGGGGACCTAGGTGATAGATCTTCCCGGGGAAAGATCATCAAAGTTCAGATATGATTGTTGATGGTGAACAGTGATTAAGCACAAGAAGGTTGAAATCATTCAACTAGTGACTCCAATGTTGATGAATCCAAAGGTTCAAAATTTTCATGCCGACTCCACTTTTCAAGAACCAGTAGTTTGAAAACCTTCTTGGTGACTTCATTGTTGTCAGGATGAGTTCTACTGCAAGAAGAAATCCCAGGTATGCTCCTATGGATCGATCTCAGGTCCCTAGACTTCCAAATCCTATGCCTCATGTTGACTGGTTTACAAATCTTCCTATATTTAAAAATGAACAAGAAGATGATGCTACTTTGCACTTAGTAAAGTTTCATGTACATATATGTAGACTAAGAGTTGAGTTTCCTAAGGAATGTCTCATGAAGTTGCTTATGGCTACCCTTGAAGATAAAGCCAGGGTATGGTAGAAGGGTTACCAGAAGGAAGCCTATGTTCTCTAAAATATTTCCATAATGTGTTCTCCAACCATTATGTGAAGTCTTATCTTTCTTTACAAAGTTGTTGTGATTATAGTGAAGCTTTCCTTGCATATCTTGAGAGTATTGATGATATCAAATATATGCACGATGAAGAAATCATTGAAGCCTTCTCTGATTTTTCCCTTCAACAACAGTCTGAAAAATCCAGTCACTTTGATACACAAGATCATAGTTAGCAACAGTAGCTTCCTCTTTTCTTGAGGATGAAGGAATTTTGCATATTAATAGTCAAAAGGAATCACATGAAATGAATCAGTAGTCTGATGAAAATTTATATACTCCTTTGCTTGAAATTAATGAAGATATTCAAGATCCTTGTCAAACTTTAGGAGGGAAAATAGACAATTGTTGTTTTGTCCAAAGAAAACAAAGAGTACTTCCTCCTTTGACTAAAGAAGAAATAAATCATATTCTCAATTTGCAAACCCATATTAAATCCATTAAGAATGATGATGTTATTGTACAGTCTTGCAAGTTTCCAAGTGATTATGAAGAGGAGAATAGTCATAAAGAAGAAGTTGTTTTAGAGCCCCTTGCAAATACAAATCTTCCTCAAGGTTTAGAAAATGAAAGTTATGTTGATGAAAAGGAGTTTGCCCCAGATCCCATAGATATGGACACTTATGTTGTTGAAAATATTATGGAGGATCCATTTGCTAATTTGTTACAGCCATGTGGAAATAATGACTATTCTTCTCCTTTTATTGATTCACAAAAGGTAATGCTTCATGCATTTCAACATCCCTTGGACAATATTTTGCAAGCATTGGAGAAGATGAATGTTTTTTTGTTTATCAGCATAAATCTTGGTTCCAGTTTTCATTGTGAGTTGCCTACATATAGATCATTCTTCTTGCTTGAGGTAAGTGAGTATAATTTCAGTAAGTAACCATCTACTGGATTGGGTACACTTGTAGGATCATTTAACCCAATCAGCAATAGTGGAAGAAGGGAACAAAGTGGAGGAACATGCCAATGTGTTGCCTCTGGCTCACGAAGACGAAACAATTCAACTTGACAGTTGTTCTAATCTTTCTGCTGATCATCGAGATCTATCCTTTGCACATTCTTTTCAAGACCCTTTTACCAGTTTGCTGCAGTCATTAGATCATGATGGTTATCTTGTTTTGAATCATAGCTTTAAGCTTCAGTTGTATGTTGACTTTCCAATCTTCAATTTTTTTGTAGATAGTGTAAATAGAGGACAATCAGGTATCCAGTTGCTTGATTGGAATTTTTCCTTTCCCTGATTTAGTAGTCATTTTCAACAGTTAGAATAGAATAGGGTGTGGATTTTGTTTCAACAACAACTTTCTTTCAAGTTTATTTTTCAACAAGTGACGATAGAATTCATCAAGGTTTGAAGCTCGAGGAGAAGGCCCTGAGGCTCTGATGATCTGATAGTTTGGATTGAAGTTTTCAGTGTTCAGTTTGGTTGTTATTTTTTTTACCGTATTGGCCCACATGGTTAGGCACTTGGTCTATGGTGTTCTTAACACCTCCAAGGTGCTGCCATCCCCAAATAAGGCCGATGTTAGAGTCAGTATTTTCATACTACCATCAGTGGTCAAAACTCCTCTTTTATATCATGTTAGGGTCCCATTTTGAAATTTTCGTCATTCCACCTAGGTCCTCTTCCAAAAATTTAGTCAATGATGGTAGCCCTAGTCAAAAAAGCCCTACTCTCCCTCAAAAATCATTATTTGTTTGCCCACCTTCTTGTGTCTTACTAAGCATACATTTATCATAAAATCTCATTTCACCATGTTTTGTGTCAGTCAAGTCCACATGGAGTCTAGTCATTCAAGGTCCCATTAGGTCACTAGATTTCATTCTCCAAGGTCCAAGAATACTCCATTTCACTGCATAAGTCCAGCAAAAGTATGAGAGTGAACAAAATAATATCCCATTTTCATTTAAAGAGGATCTGCAAACATGTGAAGATGCTTGCCAAAGTTGTAATTTTGATTTCAAGTATGAGTTTCATCCTAAATTGTAATTTTATTCCAAAACCAGAGATGTAATTCTATTATTTTATATTTATGTAATTTTATGTCATTATATGTAATAAGTAACTTTTCCCAAGCTGCTAACTCAGTTCCACATGCCAAATGGACATTAAATGTCAAAACAAAAAGTGTCTACTCCAACAATTGATTAATCTACAAAGCAAAAGCACAAGGTAAAATGGTATTAGTGCAATATTTCAAAAGCCATTTCAAACATTATAAAATGGGTTTTAAATCAACAAAATCAAATTTCATCAAGTATTTAAAACCCTCAAGACATCCATTTACACCTCATTTGCTTTTGTCATGGTCGAGAAACCTCAACAAAGGAGAAATTTTTGAGTTTGACAGGTGAAATTAGCAAAACAAATTTTTCATTGCACGTTTGTGGTTTGGAGGGTGCATTTGTGTATTATTTTGTGTGTTTCAGTGTTATGCTACATGTTTGACCAATGGAGGGTGTGTTTCAGTGATACGTTGTGCATTTGTGTAGTGAAGGGCATGTTTCAGTTGTGTGCTATGGGTTTTACCATAATTCTCTCCAGCCTCTAAAACAAAGTGGCATTGCCTCTGAAGCTTTAGGTTGGTTTTTTTCTTCCTCCAGAAAGTAAGTAGCACTAAAATATACCCTCCTTGCATTTCACAACTCATAAATTCATGGTGTTAAGTCTCTTGAGTGAAATTTGGAGTTTTCAAACTTGCAAACCCTAGTTTCATTTCCACACCTCCAATTTCACTCCCTAGTACTTATATTCCCTTCCCATGTCCCTATTAAACCCTTTCCTAACCCCCATATCATTTCACTATTTCCCAAAGCCCTTTATTCCCAAAACCCTGAGACCTAGGTGTTCTATTTACCTAGGCTCCCAAAACCCCTACCCTGTAATAAAATTACCTATCCCACATCCCTTTACATTCCCACTCCTTGTCACTTCCCTTAAACCATAAACCCCTTCCCTCATCTCCCTGAATTTCCTCACACCATCCCTAACTCCCTATACCTATATTCCACTTTTATTTCATCTCCCTAGGGTTTTAAAAATCAAGACACCATGTCAGAAGAAGAAAACAAAATTTCTAGTGAGGAGGAAAGAAAGGGGAGAAAGCCAAACTGATCCAAATGGATCCTAGAAACCCTCTAAGTCTTCAAATATCAAAATTATTACAAGAGGAAAAAAACTTAGAAAAGGTGGAAAACACTATCAGCAGCGAAAAACATAGATAAAACAGTGAAAATAGGCTTATCGGCGGTCAAAAACAACTTTGAATCAGAGCCGTCGGATCTGGCCGATCAACGGTCCAGATCCGAATGGCAAATCACAATCGGTGGTGGCAAAGGGAGGTTATCAATGGAGACCACCATAAATACATGACAATGATCAGTGAGGTCAACGAGGACCATCGATCAAGCGCACAGATCGATGGCCCACATTGCATCGCAATATCGCGTCGGCAAACCACAGTGGAGCGCTTACAATTGGCCGGGATATGTGCAATGTGCGATTGCGATCAATCGCATCACAACATCGCGTCAGAACTATACAATGGAGTGGGGCCGATAATAACAATGACAGCAATAGCTGGACGCGATAAGAATATAGATGGTATTATATATATTTTGAAGTCCAAAAAACAGGGTTTTCCTTTGTAAATAGCATTTTCGTTGAATAAACAAAAAACCAAAGAAAATGCGTCGATGTGATATTACGAACCTGAAAGGGTTTATTAATGTTGTTCTATATTATTTCAAGTCCGATAAAGCCATTTTTACGGGGTTTTCAATGTTTTTAATGTATTTTCAATACAAAAGGAAATCACAATATAAGCGGGATTTCGGGTGGGCCAAAGGTGGTAATGGTTTGGGCCATGCTCCGCCCGATCCCATACAACAGCTGCCACATGTCCAGGTTGAGGAGAGAGAAAACCACCCTCATCGGGCGGTTAACCCCCGTATGAAAGGGCTGCCCAAAATGAACCATAGTCATTGGATTTGGATCTCCCAGATCAATGGTGGAGAATTGATAAGCAATTAAAAGGCGGACCCGATAGAAGTCTAAGGCAGATTTTTGAATATTTGAGGCCCGATAAACATTGTTTGGAAAAATTTTCCAGTGTTTGAACATATTTCTCTGTGTAAATAGAGAGTGGCTGTTTCAGGGATTTCAAAGGCCCGATGCACTCTTCCATTGCAGAATAAGAGGCCACCTCCCCTAAGGGCATTAACGATGATTATTTAGCACTCAGAAGGGGGATTCAAGAAAACAAGGGCCAGGAGATAGAAAGTCTAAGAAGATGAAATGAATAGATAGCACAAATTGGATTTAAAGCCATAGACAGAGAGCAAATAGGACAAGCAGTGCTGAGACAAAGCAAAGGCAAAGACAGAGAGTGATAGAAAGAGTCTGTGTACTCAAAGAGGCTTGAGAGGTTCAAGCAAAACTCTTGTTGTTGTATCTGCTGTGTGTTGAGACTCAAATTTATCTCATACCTTTGTAAAACTCTATTTTGAAGACATAATAGAGAGGTCACCACTAAATGCTGGACCGGGAGATGTAGCCTAGGAGTGTTGGGTGAACTCCTTATTAAACTTGTTGTGTTTATGTGTGTTGTCTATTATGTTTCTTTTACTACTTCATTGTTTATGTATTTTGCAATCTTATCGATCCATTGCACAAAGTAACATAGGAATATCCATGCACATGAGTCTCTAATCCCTTAATAATTGTTTAAGATCATAAATCAGATCAAGTGGTATCAAAGTTTTAGGTTTGCTAAGGTTAGACAAGCTTGTATTGGATTGTTGAATGCTAACTAGGTCAAAGCTAAAATTAGGAGAAGGAGAACAGGTTGATACTAACCCAGAAATAGGAAGAATCCATCGTAGGATGAAAATGGCAGAAGAAACTCCCTTGGAATCAAACTCTCAGTTCATGGACAGTTTCATGACCATGAGAGCCATGGTAGAAGAGATGTATTGAGAATTTAAGAAAGGTCGAAGTGAAGATACTTCAACCTCCAAACAAGACAAAGGAATAGAGGAACCTATTCTAGATGGCCATTTAGAAGGCAAAGGGAAAGGGAAAGAGCCTCCTCTATCAACAACTCATTCTAGCCCTTTGATTAAATTAGATGTAAATTTTTATTTTCCAATATATGATGGAGAATTAAATGTAGAAAAGCTAGATAATTGGATTAGATAGATTGATGTATATTGCAGTGCAGAACATCGATTCATAAAGGAGAAAGATTCAGCTGGCCAGCCTTCACCTTGGAGGAACTGCCCTAGTGTGGTGGGAAGGCAGGACACAAAATAATTTGAAGAAGCATGGTAAAATTCTTTCTACCTAGAATTAATTTGTTTCCGCCATTAAAAAACAATTCTATCCACTAGCTTATATGCAGTAAGCCATGATGAGTTGGCAAACTCTTCGCCAATTAAAAGGGAAAAGTGTACAAAGCTATACCCAGGAATTTAGAAAAAGAGCTTTAATTCTAGGCATTTCTCTAAACTCACCTGAAACTTTGTTGAAGTATATAGATGGTCTACATAGCTATTTGAGGCACACCATTCTCATGTTTAACCCTACTAGCATAGATGAGGTATCTGTTCAGGCTACACATTTAGAGGCTAGAGGCAAGAATGTGAACCCTGAGATTGGGGGATCATCAAAACCCACTGCAAGCAAGAACAAGGAGAAGAGGAAGAAGAAATGGAAAGAGAGGAAGACAAATATTGTACAAAAGGACAAACCTTCATGCACTCACTGCAATAAGGTTGGACATGATGATGAACACTGCTAGTCTTTGCATCCGGAGCTGTAACCCAAGAAGTTCGATGGCAAGAAGAATAAGATTGTTGCTGCTATTCAGAAAGATTTGGGGTCAGACTCAGGTGATGAAACAACAGTCACAACTGTAGGTATAAAAGGTAAAAATTTTGAAGTATCTACTAGTAATTCTGCACAATCTATTGATAATGAAGAAAATGAGAGGAAAAGACGTGAGCATTTTCATATTAGAGTTATTTCCAAGCATCAAAAGATTTATACTTTATTTGATAGTGGTTCACAAGTAAACTTGATTTCTGAAGAAATTGTAAAGAAGTTGGGACTACTAACCACACCTCACAAGAAGCCATATCCATAAGGTTGGGTATGTAATAAAGCAAAGCTACCAGTGACTAGACAATGTAAACTTAGGTTTGCTTTTGGGTCAACTTTTGTAAATGAGGTTGAGTTAGATATAGTTCCTTTTGATATATGTGGTATTGTTTTAGGAAGTCCTTACTTGTATGATAGAAAAGCCATTTTCTATAGAACTGAAAATAAGTATCAACTCACAAAAGATGGAATCGAATATATAGTAAGAGATCATCAGCTCAAAAATAACTACACACTCATTAACTCATGGTAGATGAAAATATTTGTAAACTCATGCAAGCAATTTTTACTAATGGTTGTAAAGGAAAATACCCCTGATAAAACCAATGTATTTGAAGACTGTGATGCTAAACCAAAAGATAATTTAGAAAAAGTTGTTTCAAAATATGATATCCTATTTCAAGAACCTAAAGGTCTGCCACCCAAAAGGGAAATTGTACATGATATTAATTTGCAGCAAGATGCCCCATTGCCTAACATCGGAATGTATAGGTTATTCGCTTTAGAGAATGCAGAGATCAAGAAGCAGGTACAGGAGTTGCTCAACAAAGGGTTCATAAGACCAAGCACATCACCATGCGGATCTCCAATTGTCTTGGTGAGAAAGAAGGATGGCTTGTGGAGGATGTGCATTGATTACAGAGCACTGAATAAAATAACGATCAAGAATCGTTATCCTCTTCCTCGCATAGATAATCTATTGGATCATTTGAAGGAATTTGTTTACTTTTCCAAGTTAGACTTGCGTAGCGGCTACCATCAAGTCAAAGTAGCAGAACAAGATGCATGGAAGATTGCTTTCAAAACAAAAGAAGGGTTGTATGAATGGCTAGTTATACCTTTTGGCTTAACTAATTCTCCTGTCACTTTCATGAGAGTTATGAATGATGTACTCCGACCTTTTATTGATGATTTTCTAATTGTATATTTAGATGACATTCTCGTTTTTAGTAAAACATGGGAAGAACATTTGAAGCATGTAAAGCAAACTCTAGATGTTTTGAAAAAAGAAAATCTCTATGTTAAACTATCAAAATGTGAATTTGGCAAAACATCTTTGAATTATTTGGGTCATATTGTAGGGGGTGGTGAATTGAAGATAGATCCCTCTAAGGTTGAAGTCACTGTGAACTAGCCTAAACCCAAATCTGCTACAAAAGTTAGGAGCTTCTTAGGAACAGCACAATATTGGAGAAAGTTTATTGCTAACTTTTCCTTGATTGCAGCTCCCTTACATGCTTTAACAGGATTGGAGAAGGTGTTTCAGTGGGGAGGAAAACAACAGAAAGCCATTGACACCTTGAAAGAAAAGATTAGTACAGCACCAGTACTCACATTGCCAGATCTTCAAAGACCATTTGAGATTGAAACATATGCCAGTGACTATGCCATGGGAGCAGTGTTGATGCAACATGGTAAACCCATATGTTATCATTCTGAGACATTTAATTCTGCAGTAGTTATTTATCCCACATATGACAAAGAATTGAATGCATTAGTACAAAGTGTGAAAAAGTGGAAACATTACCTATTGGGCAAAGAAACAGTTATACATACTGATCATCAACCACTTCAATATTTTCACTCACAAACTAAATTGCAACAATCAAGACACTATAGGTGGATGGGTTTTCTACAATAGTTTCATCTTGTCATCAGATATAAGAAAGGCATACACAATAAGGTTGCAGATATGTTATCCATACCCATTATAAATGCATCTACTATACTTAAGCATAACTCGGTATTGCATGAAAGCTACATTGAACAATATGCTCAAGATGTAGATTTTAAAGATGTATATGCAACTTTAAGTCATGGAAAACAAGTAGAAGAATTGGATTATCATGTTAAGGACCAACTATTGTATCATTTGGGAAAGTTATGCATTCCTCAAACTGAAAGAGTTAACATAATCTGAGAAGCAAATACTTCTCTAATATCAGTTCATTTTGGGGTAAGTAAAACAGTGGCATAGCTACAAAGATTCTGTTATTGGCCAAGAATACATGAAACAATTTCTAGATATATTAAGGGGTGTACCATGTGTGCTAAAATAAATCCCAGCAATAGAAATCTAGGCTTGTACACTCCACTTTCAGTTCCTTCTCACCCTTGGGAAAGTGTTTCCATGGACTTTGTTGGGGGACTGCCAAAATCTAGAAAAGGTCATGATTATTTATATTTTATTGTGGACAGGTTCAACAAAATGTGTATCCTAATACCTTGTAACAAGTAGATTACAGTTGAATAAACAGCAAAGCTGTTCTTTCAGCATGTATGGGTTCATTTTGGGTTACCCACTTCTATTGTCTCTGATCAAGATTCCCGATTTGTTGGGAAGTTTTGGTCAAGTCTATGGGAGTTAATGGACACTAGATTGAAGAAGAGCACAACATTTCATCCACAAACAGATGGCCAAATAGAGGTGGTCAACAGGACATTGATCCAGTTGCTAAGAGGCTATTGCAGCAAGCATCCCAAGCTTTGGGATGAACATTTGTGTTATGTGCAACATACTTACAACCGTGCTAAACATTCTTCTACACAGCGATCTCCTTTTGAGACATGTTTTGGTTTTACACCAAGGTCTCCCTTGGATTTTGTCTTTAGTAAAGACATAGCAGTTGATGGACACAGTGATGTGGAAAAAGCAACCAAGTTCATTGAACAGATCCAAGAAATTCACCAGGCAGTGCAAGAATAGTTGGAAAAGAGCCAAGCCAAGTACAAGGCAAGGCATGATAAGCATTGAATTGAGCATAGCTTCCAAGTTGGTGATCAAGTCTAGCTATACATTAGCAAAGACAGAATGTAAGGTGAAGGTAAAAAGATGAAGCCAATAAGGTATGGGCCTTTCAAGATACTTGAGAAAATTGGTGAGAATGCTTTTCGCCTTGATTTTCCAGCTTACATGCACATCTATTCAGTAGTTAATGCAAAGAACTTGAGACTATTTGAACCTTCATTGATTGAGGATCTTGAAGAGAAAAGTTAGTTGCCTTCCATTGATGATCTGTTGCTTGAATATCTCAATGAGTTGTAGGAAGATACAGTTCGGGACAGGAAGGTGAGAACTACGCGCAGAGGGGATGTTGAGTACCTCAGAATTGGACTCAAAGGTTCAAAGCCAAGCAGTGCAAGATGGATAGAGATTAGGCAAGTGAGGAAGTTGTATCCTTACTTGATTGATGCTTAAAAAACAACTTTTGGTGGTCCAAAAGCCTTTTTCAGTGGGAAGGCATGATCCAAATGGATCCTAGAAACCCTCTAAGTCTTCAAAGATCAAAACTATCGCAAGAGAAAAAACCCTTAGAAAAGGTGGAAAACACTATCGGTAGTGAAAAACATAGAGAAAACAGTGAAAACAGGCTTATCGGCGGTCAAAAGTAACTTTGAATCAAAGTCGTTGGATCTGGCTGATCAACAGTCCATATCCGTTCAGCGAATCACAATCGGCGATGGAAAAGAGAGGCTATCGACGGAGACCACCAGAAATACACGACAGTGATCAGCGGGGTCAACGAGGACCATCGATCAAGTGCACAAATTGATGACCCATGTTGCATCGCAATATCAGTCGGCAAACCAGAGTGGAGCGCTTACAATCGGCCCGGGATATGTGCGATCTGAAATTGCAATCAATCACATCACATCGAAACTATGCAATGGAGTGGGGTCGATAATAACAATGAAAACGATAGCCAGACCCGATAAGAATATAGATGGTATTATATATATTTTGAAGTCCAGAAAATAGGGTTTTCCTTTGTAAATCGCATTTTCATTGAATAAACGAAAAACCAAAGAAAATGCGTCGATGCGATATTACGGACCCGAAAGGGTTTATTAATGTTTTTCTATATGATTTCAAGTCTGATAAAGCCATTTTTACGGGGTTTTCAATGTTTTTAATGTATTTTCAATACAATAGGAAATCACGATATAAGCGAGATTTCGGGTGGGCCAAAGGTGGTAAATGGTTTGGGTTGGGCTCCACCCAATCCCATACAACGACTGCCATGTGTCCAGGCTGAGGAGAGAGAAAACCACCCTCATCCGGTGGTTAACCCCCATTTGAAAGGGTCGCCCGAAATGAACCACAGTCGTTGGATCTGGATCTCCCAGACCAATGGTGGAGAATTAATAAGCAGTTAAAAGGTGGACCCGATAGAAGTTTAAGGTAGATTTGTGAATATTTGAAGTCCAATAAACATTGCTTGGCGGACTTTTCCTGTGTTTGAACATATTTATCTGTGTAAACAAAGATCAGTTGTTTCAGGGATTTCAAAGGCCCAATGCACTCTTCCATTGCATAACAGGTGGAAACCTCCCCTAAAGGCGTTAGCAATGATTATTTAACGCTCAGAAGGGGGATTCGAGCAGACAGGGACCAGGATACAGAAAGCCCAAGAATATGAAACAAACAGACAACGCGGATTGGCTTTAAAGCCATAGAGAGAGAGTAAATAGGACAAGCAGTGCTAAGACAGAGTAAAGGCAGAGAAAGAGAGTGATAGAAATAGTCTGTGTACTCAGAGAGGCTTGAGAGGTTCAAGCAAAACTCTTGTTGTTGTATCTATTATGTGTTGAGACTCAAATTGAACTCATACCTTTGTAAAACTCTGTTTTGAAGACATAATAGAGAGGTCACCACTGAAGGCTGGACCAGGAGATGTAGCCCAGGAGTGTTGGATGAACTCCTTATTAAACTTGTTGTGTTTATGTGTGTTTTCTATTATGTTTCTTTTATTGCTTCATTGTCTATGTATTTCGCAATCTTATCGATCCATTCCATAAAGTAACATAGTCATATCCATGCAAATGAGTCTATAATACCTTAATAATTATTTAAGATCATAAATCAGATCACAAACAAAGGAGGGAGAATCCTTAGACTTGAGCCCAGAAATACCAAGGAACTCATGGCATCTCCCATGAATGTGGCATCTTTTAAACATCTAGGATGTTTTGAATTCTATGAGAAAGTACAAAATGTTCAACATCATCCTTTGTTGAGTAGACTATTCATCTCCAATCTCCATGACAACCAGGTAACCCTTTCTGGTGTCACTTTCACTGTGTCCGCTGCCATCATATCAGCTACTACTAGAATCCCAGATGTTGGGGAAAAATGGTTTAAGCAAACAAACTTGGAGGAGCATTACTATGAGCCATATATCAAACCTAGATACAAGAATGATAGAACGAGGATTTTTCCTTTCTCTTACCTCCTGGATAGATATGTTCCCGTGATGAAAATCATCATGAGATACTTTACTTGTGAAGGAAGGTTCTCTAGAATTTATACCTATCATATCCATCTACTCATGCACTTCACAAGGGTCAAGATGCTCAACATACCTTATTATCTCTTCCAGAGCATTGACAAGATGGCATATATTGTCCAAAAAAGAGAATATGAGCATCAAATGAGGAGCATTTTCCACCACTCCCTCATCAAAATCATCGTCCTCCATCACCTCAAACAATTGAACATTGCATGGAGTACCTTCATATCCAATGGCATATTCACTGATCCACCTATTTAGCATGTTCAAGATGTACCTTCATCATCTCATCCTTCCACATCAATTCCTCCATCTCAACCCAAAGATCATGCATCATCATCTGATCAATCTCCTTCACCATCACCTCCACCATCACCATTTCATGAGCACATTGAGTCACCTAGCAAAGATGAGATCAGTGAGTCGGAGTAGACAAAGCAGGTTAAGGTCGTCAAGCCTAAGAGGGTAGATTCGGGCATATTGGCACATACTTATCAGAGAGGTCATAGGAAGGTGTTTGCCCCACAGACTGTGGGAGGGGCCCTGCCTTCTTCACCAGCACAGTAATACACACAGGCAAAGAAAAGATTATAGAGGTAGAAATCCAGCATTAGGATGAGGACCTCCATGAAATAGAACAGGATTTCGACCTTGTTGACCTAGATGAGCATAATGACAATGAGGACATTAGCATAGTCATCAAGAAAAAAGATGCATACATCAGGGAGCTCCATACCAACTTAGAGAGGTCTAACTTTGTTATTTCATATTATGAGCAAGAAATCCAGTAGCTTCAAGCCAAGCATGATACCATGGAGATTCATCTCATCAAGGGAAAAAGAGAAGAAATGAAAGCCAAGGCATTGCTTGATGAATCCTATGATAGGTATGGGAACTTGAACATGAAACAAAAAGCAAACCTAGGACTAGAGGGCTGAAAAGAGCTCTAGAACTAGAGAGACAAAGGGAGGTTGAGCTTGCAAATCAACTCACATGGAATGAACAGTTTTCCATCGTGATTAATGAGAACCGGGAGAATTGTCTTGACAAGGTAAACTAGCATTTGGAGAAGCTCCTAAAAAATGCCAATAAATAAAATGGCATTCAGAGAAAGATGGCAAAACATTATGCCATGAGGAACAAGATTTCGAGGGCAAAGCTTAGAAGAGCTAAAAAGATTGAAGTCCTAAAAAAGAAAGAAGAGGAAGGAAGACTTGACATCCTTGCTGAAGCCTCACTCCATGCACAAACCACATGATCAGCAACCATTTCACCAATTTTGAGAATTTTTGGGGTAATTTTGAAGTTTTTGTGCTTTTCAAGTAATCATACACAGTTTTTTTGACAACTAGAATGCCAAGGGCATTGCGCTTTTGTTTGGGGCACTTTTTGGCCAAAATAAGACCACCATTAGGTTCAGGGCGAGGAAGACATGCAGGAAAACAAATTTGCAAGCCTTGTTTGCCCAAATGGCAAGTGAAAAGGTGAAAAAACACCTAAAAAATCAATGTTTTGCCTCTTTTTCACCTTGGCACTGCGCATTTTACCAGTATTGGGAGAAGCAACTTTTGGACAGTCAAATCAAGTCCATTTTGGAAACTGAAGTTATATTTGGAAACTAGACAGGACAAGATTTCTAATGATCTATTCTAGGCTCAATTTGGACACCGAGAAGGCAGTCAAAATCAGCTTTCAATATGGAGGGCATGTTTGACAAAGAGAGGGCGAGTTTGACAAAGAGATGGCACGTTTAACCAGTTGCCTGACTTTTCACTGTTTTTCTCCAGATTTGATTTTCATCCTGGGAAATCAAATTTTTACTGATGTAATTGATGTTTTAAATATAATTATGGTCTTTCTACTATTACCTAAGGTAAATACCTTAGGTAAATAGACTCTATGAAGTGTAATGAATCAATTTCATTGTAATTAGGGATGAGTCAATTTGACCACCCTACACTCTAGCTATCAGTTTAGATTTTGGTGGAACTACTCCTCCTCTCATGGATTTGACCCCTGAGGTTGGGAGGAGTTTGTTTGAGGACTATATATTGTATTTTTTAGTCTTTTTAAAGGTTGGAATTAGTTGGATGCTGTTAGTTTGATCAGAGACACTATTGTATCAAAATTTGGCTTGTTTTAATAGATGAGTTGCATCTATTTCCTTGGGATACCTATGGTATGGTTGTCTAGCATTTTTTTTCTTTAGTTTCATTTGTATGAATATATTTTTGGTCCATATTCAATGTCATTTCTATTGTATGATCTCTTTCAAGTTGATAAACATAAATCATCTCACATACTCTGTTTTGGGGAAGTTTTCATAGTTTGATCATATTTCTTCAGTTTAGGAAGAATACATCTTTCATGCTCTTCCTATCTCCTCACCTGTCTGAATCATCTCATCCCAGGAAACCCTAATGTGCTAGACCAACTACCTACCTTTCCCCTTTGAATGTCTACAATCATATCGTATTTGCCTTGACCTAGTTTCTTTGACCTAATCCTCATCCAGCAACCCAATTTCAAACAAATAAAACCCTCTGCACTTTATTCCTAGTCTAAAACCCTAATCCATCCATCCCTCTTGGTTATGACTCTATGGAGAGAGCCCTCTCCATCTTGGTAGGGCTAGATACCAAGTCAAAATGTTGGTATGTGGTTACCTCACCTGGACTCTTCCTCAGCCTTCGAGATCTGGAGGAGTGCTAACATGTTCATTGTGTTGGCCTAGTGATCTGGTATGGATTACAATAAAGCCTGGAATATATTGATGAGGGTGAGGTGGTTTAGCCTTGATATGCCCTATTTTGTTCTTTAGGTTTGAGTCCCACATTCATGCTTGTAATATGGAATGGGGGTGAATGGCTGAAGAGAGATTTGGTCGGGTGGAATGTGGAAGTCCCATCCCAGGTTTGGATTTTGCATCATTAAAGAAAGGTTATTTATCCTTATACTTCTATGATCATTTTGATTGATTATATTTGGTTTATATGGGTGTGATTTCATTGGTATTTTTGTCCCTATTATGTTGTTTATGTATATGTTTTATGGCAACAGCTATGTATGGCTCTCATCATGTTTTTACTTGTAAATGAATGAACAATGTATATATGGCCTAATGGATGGAATTGCAGCTAAAGTGATAAGGAAACAATTCTTCATGGTAAATCTGAGATAAGTATGAGACCCCTATTATCTGATTTGTTATTTACACCTGTAGGTTGCATATTCACTAAGTGTTTGACAAAATGTCTGTCATGGTTAGGCTTGGTTAGGTCAAGCCCTTGATCAAGTTTTGTGTTAGAGGATTTTCCGTGGTGTCATTTATTGTCTTGGAAAGCCTCATCAAGTTTTAAGCACTAGTTTGGAGACTAGCCCTAAAAAGTGGCTTAAATCTCATAGTCTTTGGCATAGAACTAGTTGAAAAAGACTAAAGTCTCTCCCTTATAGGCATTGTGGGAGCGACTATAGGGTTAAAGTCACATGCATGCCTTGTCATGGGAGTGGATGTGGGTTTAATTCATTGAAATGCTAGGTTAACTCAGGGGTTGGGCACCTGGAGTGGTGGATTAGCTCCTGGGGGTCCTGAAGCACCTGAGGGAGGTCTGTACGGTCTTGTTTTGTCGACTCCATTTACTTAAAGTTACCTAGGATGTTGAGTCTTATCATAGTAGCCTCTTCTCGCATGTTTAATCCAGCTGGCCGGTTGCTTGGGTAGATATAGGAAGTGAGTGTTACAAAGTGGTATCAGAGTGTGGTTGCGCTCTCCTTGGGTGAATGTGTTGGTCATGAATGCATGTAAGTTGCATGTGTGTCTCTTACACTTGCATTCCATATGCTTGTTGAATTGCATAATGATTGATCATGGTTGTAATAAGGTTTTCATGAGGAACTTGATGTTGATGTTGTGGAATGCATCGTCATGAGTATGTGACTAGTTACATATTGTTGTATGTCGCTTACAATTTTATTATATGTCACTTGATTACATCCTTGTATGATTGGTTACATTCTTGTATGTTTGGCTACATGTATCATTCTTATAGGTTGGTTACAGGAATTGATCGCCTATGCTCGACTACATGCGTTCATGTGTATGTGTAGTTGATTAGGCATTGCTTATGCATGTCGATGGTTGCATGTGGAAATGTGTACATTGGAGTAATGGTTGTTGTCATGCATGAGGTCATGGTTTGTGAAGTTGATATGGTCATGCATTGATGATCAGGCTCTAGCTAGAATTATGTGTATACGGTCTTATACTCATGTGTTATATGTCTATATGTAGTTGTTATGCATGTATGGTCTTGGTTATGGTTATGCTTGAATAATAGGTCAAACACATCTTGTGAAGTCATGGTATGAAATTTAGGCCATCATGGTGATATTGGTATGTTAAGGTTTTGGTTGAGATAGAGCACAAGTTGCAGATCATCAAAGTGAAGTTGCAGCATTGGACCTCAAGGTAAGAGCATGTCGTCATACAAATTTGTCTGTTGGGCATGCAAGTACGTAAGTCAAGGATTGTTATATGCATTAGGGATATATACATTACGTCTATGTACACGTCTTTTGATGTTGTGGTTATGTACATGATAAATGATAGTTGATTAGCATATGTAGAATTTCATGTAGATTCACAAGCTCATGCAATGTACTAAAGCACAGGACAATAATCTTCTTCTACTTTCAACCAACGGAAGCCAAAAGATCAAC
This sequence comes from Pinus taeda, assembly GCA_000404065.3. Classification (NCBI taxonomy): domain Eukaryota; kingdom Viridiplantae; phylum Streptophyta; class Pinopsida; order Pinales; family Pinaceae; genus Pinus; species Pinus taeda. The sequence continues at coordinate 144,722 of APFE030168945.1, forward strand.
GAAAATAATATGAAAAAGAAGAAGATAAATCAATGGCACTTAACACAATAAGTATCTGGGGAAATTCGGGTGAGGATACCTCCCAAGTCACGGGTCCTAGCCACAGGGGCACTTTAGCAGCGGTGTATAGCCCTTGTCGATTCCAAATAACAGAGTACGCAACCCTTGTGAAAGAACGACCTCCACTTCGGACACTGAGGACCCCCCCTCACTTAAAATGCAATGCTCCTAATGGATATGACCATGGGAAAGACAAAGAGTATAGCCAGAAAGAAGATCAGCTCAGAAGTGGACCAGATCTGGCTGCATACAGACCAATTTCCATTATTTACCACTGGCAAGCAGAACCTGCGACAACAGAGGAAGGGAAACCCTCTATGACGAGCATAGAAGCGCAAGTGAAAGTATGGGGCACCTGGATGGGAGTGTTATACTCATATATGTCACCTCAGGGCACATGGGCAACAGATTGAGCCCCTCCTCAGATAGATCCACCCACTACTGAGGAGGATCTGATACAAATCTTCATCAAAACACTAGAGGGAAAGATTATTTGTCAGAGGATCTGGAAGGGGGGGAGGATTCAGGAGCTAAGGTTAAAAATCCAAAACCACCTCGGTATACTAGCATATCAGAAAAACCTAATCTATTCAAGCTATAGTTTACAGGACCAATTGTAGTGTCCTATCTAGGGTGCTAGATTGGTCTAAATTTATTATCAACCAGGGTGCGTATACTTAGAGACGTGTGCCTAAAATATATAAGCATAAAGGATCTATTTTAGACCTATGATTCCTAAGTACAGTGCTGAGATTAAATCTAATGTTAAACTATCAATGACAGCTTTAACTAAGTATCAAACCATATGCTATTAACAACTAAAACGCAATCCATAACATGCTGTGTATCACTAGATTTAAAGGCTTCGGTCTCCTTACAGAGACACCAACATGAAACCCCTGTTCAATGTCACTCAACAGTCATGAATATTTAATGTAAGCATGCAAAGTAAAAACCATAAGCATCGTCCATATCAGTGATTTACAAGCAACCCTGGATCGAATCCTTTACAGGATGTAATTCACAATCCAGATGAAGGTTTGTTCAAACACATGCACAGACATCTAACAACGCATTCATAAACACAACGTAAGCATCAATCAACCCTCTGAAAATATAAATCGATACCAAATACCATTCAAACGCTTGACTGTAAAATGAAATTAAGATCACAATGCAAATACAATGCAAACGTAATTAAAATGTCGGTATACCATGCACGCAGGGCCCGTCCGCGTCTTTGGCACACCGAGATAGTCACACCACGATCACAGTATTAAGCAATGCACAGAGATTGTAATGCAATCTTATATTAAAACCAAAAACTCTGTTCTGAGACGACAATGTATATAAAACGTAACAGTCTGCAATATCCCAAAGGTAGGTAGGTAGGTAGGTAGGTAAACGAACATATATCCCGGTTCGGCCTTTTAATTACATACATTACATCCTTTGAAAAATGGATGTTTATCCATGGGCGGCTGTTGTTGCTTTTGTAAAAACGCAGAGATGTTCCTATCCTATCTTACGCATATAAAAACTAGGAAACAACTTAAAAATCGAATGGGCTGTAACTGAGTGTTGTTGCTGCCTTTGTGCCAACATGCCATAGTTGACTAGGCATTGACCGTGCATACAGGAGGGATATTTCCGCTGCGGAATAGGTGCTTGTCCATGCTTGGACATTCCTCTTTTCGCCCATACCTTTCGCTCTGACCTGGCTGTCATGCCACATGTCAAATGATAAGCCATTTACAGGTTGTTGAGACTTCCTATAGTGATTTAGGCCAAAAATCCTAATTTATTAACACAAAACCCCTAAATCAATTTAAATGTAATTCAACAACTATAAAACTATTAATTAATTAATTTCCAAGGCATTTGAGGAATAAATGATGAGAAGAGGTAGGAAATGGTCATGTTTTGGGAGGGAAAAAGGGTCATAGAATGGTACCAACATCTCTCCTCGACTTAATGACTTAGCATGTCCTCATGCTAACCCTGAAGTGCTTCCTTTAAACTCGGTTCCTGCCTGTACCTCTGTTGCCTTGAGTAATGTGTCAACGTTCTTCTTCACCTGGGCATCTTTTTGGTCATGGAGCTCTTGCTTCAGTCTTCTGTACTTTTCCTTGAGGGTCTTCTTTTGGCTGTACCATTTGGTGGCCCACTTGCAAATGTCTGTCTGCTCAGCTTCCAGCTCACTAACCCACTCTTTTAACTTTTTGTTTTTCTTTTGAACTTCTTTGCTCTGTGTATGGAGCATTTCATTTTCCTTTTTAATAACTTTCTCTAACGTATTGGCCTCCATGAGCTCCTCTTTTAGTTTTTCGATTTGTCTCTCTAATTTCTTCTGCTTCTTACTGGGAGGTGGTGACCCTCTTTCCTGTTTCTTATTGCTCTCGACTTCTATATCAGCTCCTGGGGGTGAATGGCTTTCAATATGTACATCGGCTCCTGGCCCTGGTGGTGAATGATCACTGCTTTGAATGTCCATCTGTATAGGTGCATTAGATTCTTCTTGTAACTGGACTTTCGATGCCCTTCTCGTTCTTCTTGAGTAAGTGGTGAAGACTTTGTCTTGTTCTGCTCTTTTTGCATCTTCCTTCCTCATCTGTCTGGTCCTTATGCTGCTCACAGGTATCTTATTAGCTCTGGATGATGCCGGAATCTCCTCATCAATGTCTTTCATAAACCCTGAGTTCTCTTGTGATTTCTCTTTGTCTTCCTCGTCCCTGATCTGGTTGGCAGCTAGGAACTCCTTCCATGTTTTCCCTCTTCTTTGCATTTCATCTTCAATGAGGATTTTAATTAAACCAAAATGGTATAAACTTTTGTCCTCGTTTCCTTTCTGCTTCTGAATAGTTTTGGACATCTTGGTTAGGCTCTGTAGTAAGAAGTATGGTAAACTAATGACACATTGTTTCTTTATGTGCAGCAACAACTTGATGTGATACAAATAGACAATGCTGTAGTGGCCCTCACAGGTCACAAACTTCTGGAGTATGTAAACCATTTCATCCCAAGGATGCACTAGCCAACTTCTTGGGACACCCTTCTTCCAATTTACTGCTGAGACTCGTGACCTGGACATGAATTGGGTCCACGATTTTTCTTTAAACTGTTTGGTTTTGAAGTATTTTTCTCCCTCTGGGCTAACCCCTATTGCTTGGGCAATGGTGTCCTCTGAGACCCTGAATGAGAAAGTTCCTATCAAGGCCTTCTCCCCATTGAATGTGAAGGCAAATTGCTTGGCAACTTCTTCGTTGCTTCCATTGAATTTTTCTAAGAAGGGTAGCCACTGTATTTCCCTCAGAATCGAAATACAGTCCTCGTGGTACTGAGAGCTATCAAATATATTTGGCTCGACCCTATTTGTCATCTTGGCAGAGGGTCGAGCTTCCTAACTTGCGAATTTGACAAGGAGGTCTGAGTTTATTACCTGAGATAATCGCTCCTTTAATGTTCACTATGATGCTGGGTCGGTTTGTTATGTAGCTCGACGAGATTCGAAACTCTGCCCTCGGTCCTTGCTGTGGAAGCTTATGCCTGTGGAAGCTTATGCACTAGCGTATGTAGTTGGAGTTTTACGCCAACGTATATAATCCTGGGAATGAGTAAAACGACCACTGTTTTCTCCTTTGTTAATGAAACTCGATTCAGAATGTATTTAATTTCAAAATAGAGGAATAATGATAGTATCACTTGCATAAACGTTATGATAGGAGCGTTGAGAGGTGTATGTACGTCGGGTGGTGAATCATCACTCGGCCCATGCAACTTAATGAATAGGCCTGCTGTCGCTTGCCTTGGTATAATTACCCTTTCTAATTTTTTTCTATTAATTTTTTCAAAAAGGTAGCCACGTGTCCTGTTGGTACTCTTCTAAGGGAAGGTGTAGATTTAGGAAGTGGATATGGCGGTAAATGGCTGTAGGATGCTTAGGGGGTATTGGAGTGAGGGGTGAATGAATTTTAAAGTAGGAAGTAGATTGGGGTAGGGAAGAATTAGGGGAATAAGAGAGGATGGAAAATGTGCCTTTGGAACTAATTACTAACAGTCATTGCTATTAGAATTAACATAAAAATTAATCTAAGAAATTAAGTGTTAAAAACAAGGAATACATTACACTGTTTGACTGTTGTTGCATTGACATGCTGAGTAGAGCTAACTTTTGACTGTTGTTTGATCTCTTTGCTGTTTATAACAAGTCCCTTGAGGTATGCGACAGGTCCCTCTGCAGTGTTGAAGATGTTCATGCAATTCTTTGTGTGCATCCAGGTGCTGCTGAGCTTGGGTGCTTGATTGATGAAGTCCTGATGAAGTCTTGATCCTGCTGTTGTAGAAACTTGCTGGAGCTGTATTGAAGTGATTTTCTTTTGAAATATCAATCTCCTAACAGGTCCCTTTGATATGTCTAAACAGGTCCCTTACTGCTGATATTACTGCTGGTGCTGGTAGCATGGTCTTCTTGGACGGAACAGGTCCCTCTGCATGATATTTACAACCAGGTCCCTCTGATATAAATCAATGACAAGACAGCTTATTCATTGAAGTCCGGAGTGGTGGAACAAACTGTTTGGAAAATTTACAAAAAACTTTTGTACAATGGAGAGATAAGAAAATAAGAATACTGATGCTCCTCTCCCCCACAAAAATTTTGACTTGTCCTCAAGTCAATATTCAGGTGAAACATGAAACAGTGATAAAGAAAAAGAATTCTTACCTGCCAACGAATTGGTTTTCAAGTAGGAATTCGAGGTTAGAGTGTGCCAGAATCTGGTTTTCACATCTAACCCAGTTATTATTGTTTTTTTTTTTTTTTTCTATTTTTTAAAATTCAAAGAAAATAAACTAAGGCAGGGAGACTGCAGCTGAGGGCTGCAGTATCTCAACCTCACTTTGTTGAGAAACTGTGTGTAGAAAATCTTCCTTGCTGATGGGCTTGGTATAAAGTTTCAGGCGATGACCATTGATAGTAAAGGAATGGCCTTCTCCATCAATAGTTGTGAGCTTCACAGATCCATTGTCATAAACCTGAACAATTTCATAAGGGCCCATCCAGTGGGTGGTAAACTTGGCTTTGTGGTCTCTAAACTTAGAGTCAAAAAGTAGAGCCCAGTCACCTTCCTTGAATTGCTTCTTCTTGATATGTGCATCATGCCACTGCTTCCTTTGTTTTTGCATGAGGATGGTCGTCTCCTCTGCTTGCTTCCTCATTTCATCCAGCTGCTTAAGCTGCTGGATTCTTTCTTTTTGTGCCTCATCCAAGTCAATCTGTAAATCAGCAGCTAGTTTAAAAGTGTGAATCTGAAACTCAATAGGAAGCATTACCTCTTTACCGTACACCAACTGATATGGTGTAAACACCGTAGTATCCTTCCACGTGATTATGTAGGCCCAGAGTACATCTTTGAGCTTTTCTTCCCAATTCTTCCTGTTCATGGCAACCGTTTTAGTAATGATACCCTCCAAAGTTTTGTTTGTAGATTCCACCTGCCCATTGGCCTGTGGATGATAAGGTGTGCTTTTCCTATGCTTGAT
>APFE030168945.1:158475-173535 GCA_000404065.3 Pinus taeda
CCAATCAGTGATAGTATGCTCACCAAGCCCCATGAACCATCTCAAGGCTGATGCCTTTAGTGTCGCTGGAAAAAGTCTAAGCCTATGGGCATCATCAGTATAGCCATATGTCCGACATACAATGTCAAACTCGAACAAGAATGAGTCCGGATCTTCTGAAGTCATACCATAAAAGTTAGGTAGCACTGATGGGGGTATGTTTTTCATTTTGATCTCATCATCTTCCTGTGGTTTATGTATGGGAAAAGGAAAAGTTGACTCTTCTTCATCTCTTTGTCCTTGATGTGGCACTGATCCATCTCCTTCCTCAGCCATCTTAGTAGATTTCTTTGTATCAGAATCACTTGTTTCAAAGAGGCGATTAAGGAAAGAGTGTTCAGTCTCTGGGGAGTGTTCAGTCACTGTGCTACTTTCTCCTTGTGTGGCAGACCTAGGAAAGTCCCTCTTTTGTGATTTATGTGTTAATAAAGCTTGCCTTTCGATGAGAGTAAGTCTCTGTCCTGATTTTTGTTTATCCTCTAATGCTTGAATGATATTTTCCTCAACTGGTGTTGAATTCTTTACAGAGTCTGCTCCTGATGATGATGGGTTAGTTTTTGAATGGTGGGGGGTTCTTATGAATCTACCTGATTGTCTCTAAGCCTAGGCATAAATGAACATGATTTTAACTGTGTTTTTGTTTATTTTTGCTTATTGAATTTCTTTTTTCTTTTCAATCCTTTAAGTACGCCTCCCCGGCAACGGCGCCAAAATGTAGTGTCCTATCTAGGGTGCTAGACTGGGCTAAATTTATTATCGACCAGGGTGCGTAGACTTAGAGGCGTGTGCCTAAAATATATAGACATAAAGGATCTAATCTAAGCCTACTCTTCCTAATTTCAATGCTGTGATTTGATTCAATATCAAACTATCAACTAAATATCAACTAAGTATCAAACTATGTATCACTATTAACTAAGATTCAATTCATAAAACGCTGTGCCTCACTGTAATTAAAGATTTTGGTCTCCTTACAGAGACATCAAACATAAAATCTCTGTTCAGTGCTACTCAACATTCATGAACATTCATTAACAATTATGCAAAGTGAAAATCGTAAGCATACAGTTCATGACAGTGCTTTACAAGGTAACCCTGGATCGAATCCCTTACAGGATATGATTCACGATCCAAATGATAGTCTATTCAAGCGCATGCATAAACATATAAACAGCGCATTCATAAATACATAAATATAAACATCGATTTGATCATTGCGCATATATATCAATATCAAATACCAATCAAATACTCTAACTGTAAACGCAATTAAAATGATACTGTAAACGCAATTAAAATGACAACAGTATACCATGTACGCAGGGCCCGTCCGCCTTCTTGGTATACTGAGCTTGTTATCCCACGATCACCAAATCAAACAACGCAACTGTGATTATAATGCAAGTCTATTTGTATTAAGTCGAAGCTCTGTTCATTCATCAACAAGTAAAAACGTAACCGAACATACAACCGGGTTCAGACTTATATTTACATATGGTTCACATCCCTTGAAAATGGATGTACATTCATGAGCGGTTGTTGCCGCTTTTACCAAAACACAAAATGTTTCTATCCTAGCTGACACATATAAAAAAAGGAAACAACTAAAAATCGATTTGGACTGTGACTGTGTGCTGTTGCTGCCTTTGTCGCCAACATGCCATAGTTGACCGCACATGTAGGAAGGTTGTTTCCGCTGTGGGATAGGTGTTTGTCCATGCTTGGACATTCCGCTTTTCACCCATACCTTTCGCTCTGGCCTGGCTGTCATGCCACATGTCAAACAATAAGCCATTTACAGAATGTTGGGACTTCCTGTAGTCATTTTGCCCAAAAACTCCTAATTTATTAACACCAAACCCTTAAATCAATTTAAATGCAATTCAACAACTATAAGACTATTAATTAATCAATTTCCAAGGCATCTGAGGGATAAATGATGAAAAGAGGTAGGTAATTGTCATGTTTTGGGAGGGAAAAAGGGGTCATAGAATGGTACCAACAGAAGGCCAAGATCAATTGTATTAGCTGAAATTTGTGTGAGAAGCAAAACAATTTCTCAAGAAAGACAAATTGCTTTGTAATAGATTCAATTACTCCAAGACAAACAATAAAATAGCCACATTAAGCAAGTAGGTTTTCCCTATTGGGTTCCCTGAGAAAATAAGTGTGTCAATTTGTGCATGTGTTTTTTGTCTCTATGTTTTATTCCACTGCTTATGAATTCTTACGAGACTCTATATCTTGATGAAAGTAAACTAGATTTCAGTTTTTAGATATTCATCTAAGTAGTTGCATAGTTTCATGGAAATTTAACAATTCATTTTAATCAATGTCTATGTAGGTGGATGCAAACTCCACACCATCACTTATTGTATACACAATTTAGTTTGTCAACACACCACATCCAACTTTGTGTAAGACATAATATAGTGAAAAAGATTGTAAATTAAAATTTTAGATCATTATTGTAAATAGTTAATGGTTAATTAGATAAACAATGTTCAACTATGTTAGTTTTGTTGTGAGATGCTCATTTGCATTTGGCATGTAATTGGCCATCTAATGGTTATTAGCACACTTATTAACATGATGTCTACACCAATGGACCTTAAATGGACACATGCATATTATAGTAATTGTGGTTGTGCAATGATCATCTAGAAGTCATTGAAAAGAATGACCTCTTTTGTACAAAAATCATGCAAACTAGGGAAAGGAATCATGCATATGGTTATGAGTTTTATGAAAAGAAAACAAGTTTGTCAACAATATTGGGTTGTACATCTATCACCACCATAAGAGTTATGTATCCTCTCGAGATGCAATCTATAGTTATTCTATTTGAGCCACAGTCCCTGTAAAATATTGAGATGCAAGTCACACATTAATGGTTGCAACCCAATTGCAGGTTAAGGGGATAAGGGCACATATTTTTGTTGTGGGGTGGTGACTTGTATGTCAGCACCAAGGGGGAACACAGGTTCAACATTAGGATAAGACTTTGCATTCACTTGAAATGGTTACACCAACAATATTGCACTGGAAACCAGCCTGGTTTACTTACCTACTTAATAGTAATTTTAGAATAATGAAATGACTAGATACATGTGTGACATTTAATGTATTGGTCACTAAGCATACTATGTATAACAAAAGAATATTTGTGTCTATCTCAATTTTATGTCCTTTCAAAGAATGATGCCCAATAATCTCTTTCAATGCCCCCGATCATCTGCTTCCCACAAAAGATGGGATAGACGCGACAATCAAGGATGCCATCTCTTGTATGTACATTTAGAGCACTTGGATCTCCCACCACAGAGTCTTGGTTCCAAGATGACTTTTTATCATGAGCAATTCATGCAAATTAAAGACAAAGTCATTGTATGTCCTGACTACAATTGGTGTCATTGGGATCATGACCTCAAAGATGTTGCTCAACCAATTGCAGGTTTTCTCACATCACCTATGGCTCAAGAAAAACCATCACATCCCAAGCTCTGAGACGATCTACTAGGTTTTCCATTTCCAAGGGATTGATTCTAAGGAATTCTTTGTCTTCAAATGTTTGTGATACTATGAGATTTGACAGAGGTTTCACTACTTATTAGAAGACTCCCTTCTAAAACCTGAAGGAGCTTTTACTGCTTCCACAACTCGAGGGCTACATTCTAATTTTCCTTTTCTACCTTGATGTAATATTCCTATGGGAAATTAACAGTGATAATCAAAACAAAAACACCACATGAAACACAAAAATTCAACATGCAATTTGACACCCATAAATTTAGCCAAAAATTGCGCCACGCTGAGCCATTTTATTATCATAGAGGAGTGTACAATATATGTATGGAATATGTGCACCTAAGCTTGATAAAGCAAGCTAGACAAACCCCAGGTGAGAAAATGTGTTGCATGGATGCTGGAATGTACTGCCTCTTCAAGCTCTGCGCTAGCCCTGGAAATTTGTTGTTGCTGGTTGGAAAGGGACTATTGTTTAACCCCTCTAGAGCTCAGAAAATTCTCTAAAATTAACTATATGCTCTCCTCACCAAAGCCACAAAGACCTGGAAAGGGTTGGGCCTAGTTCCAACCTTCAGAAATTACCCCCAATGTAATGTCCCAAACGAGATATTTTGCCAATTATGCAGAAATTTACTCAACCCAAAATTTCACAGTAAAATCAACATTCTATTAACAAAAGACTGCCATGTAAAATAAACAAATAGAGCACTGCAATCCAATAACACAATGAACAGGAAATTTTTCAGCTTTTATTATAATGGAAAAACTGGGGTTACATGCATATACAACCAAAATAGCTTTAGATGAAACGTTGGCCTCCAAGATAATTTGTTGCACTGCACCGACCTCCCAAATTGAACTGAAATGCCACTGCTACGTTCTCCTGTGAATTCAGGATGAATTCACCAAGGGGAGATGGGTACTCGCTCAATCTCTCTCAAACAACCAAGGGTTTTCGTCCTGGGCCTACTGCTGAAGTAGAGAGCCAGGTTCTCAGCCTCTCATACAATAAGAAATAGCAAATCCAAGATGTCCTCCAATGGCCTCCTAATCCTCCTTTTTTATAGATTTGATGGACCCCTCTATAACCTCCTATTTTATGATTATTTTAATCATGGACCACTTTTCCCTCTTTTATTTTATTTAAAATATTCTTTTTAATGTGGGAAAATGGTAGATTGGCCACCATGTCTCCTCAAGTCATTGAAACTCACATCTAACCATCCCATCATGTAGATCTTCTCGTTCCGATTCTAACGAGCTATTACACTATTCCTTCTAAAATGCCACCTTAAGCATAATTAATTGAGTTAGGCTCAATAATAACTCTATTTTCTAAAAGTTGTCAGAATGCACCGGAACAAAAGGCAAACTATGTGGATGATGGAATAGACCAAGCAAATGCCATCAAACATCATAGAAACTCCTCAAAACCCCTCCAAAAGCCCCTGGGCCAGCTAATGACACCAACCTGCACCTGTGACCTGTTTGCCCCCAACTCTGAAAGGCATCCTAACCATGTCATAAGGAATGCCAGAAAAAGGAAAATTACAAATCCTCCTGCCCCAAGATTGCTTGCCCTCAAGCAATCCAAACCTGTGGACCATTCTTGTGGCCCAACGCAACTGAGATCCAATGCTTGGATCCCATACAAACCATTGAGTGACGCTCTGCCTTTGTGTCAACTCATCATGAATGGACCCCTCAATGCCTGGATCCCAAACTGATCTCTGAATGTACATGTCATCAACCAATCCTCCTGGATCCCAATGCCACCATGGCCAATCATCGCCCAAGTCCAATGGCTCAGACTATGCTCTGTCTTCAGTTATAGCTATTACTCCATAAAGCGAATACCATCTCATCAACTCTCTCCAATCCCGCCTTTGGGATAGGCCGAGGTCAACCCCACTTTGCTAATACTAGGCTATTGCTACTGAAATACTGTGAACTATTGGTCCACATCCCACTGGCCACTGAAATACTATGACCCCCTCATCAAAGCGCCCCTACTCTACTGTGCCCTGGACTAAAGTTTATACTCCATCAAAAGGATACCAACTCATGATCTCCCGCCAATCTAAGGCATGGACTCTATTTTAAGGGAACAAGTCTACTATGTTGATGCTGATCGATGCTCAACTCATGTTGCTCTACTTAGTCCATCGACAATATCCACTGAGAGAACCCTAACTCTCTCCCTACAATGGGTACGAGTGGTCAAACTGTGTTGCACACCCTGTCTATGTACTCTGGAGAAGGTTGTTGCCTCGAAACACTATAGCTCTACTAGCTGCCACTGCACCTATCAACACCTCATCAGTGGGTAGGCCCAAATATGGGTGCATCACCATCTCTAGAAGATCCTCTCTCATTTGTCTGAAAGCTCCACACTCCTCTGTGTCTACTTGTCACCTGCAAAACTTTCTTGTCAGGTCCCAACGTCTCCTGATGACCAATATTTGCAAACACTATGTAGTGTCCCAAATGCAGAAAATTTGGAATAGGCACTTCACATAAAACTAATCATGCATTTAACAAAAGATTGCCATGTAAAATTAAGCAAGAAAGCATTGCAATCCCATAACACTATGAACAAAAAAATACTTAGCTTTATTATATTAGATAAAGCAGGGTTTTAAGAGCACATACAACCCATGCAGTTGAGATAGTTTGGCCTCAAACAGATCTACAACAATGCCATAATCGACCTCCAAAACAAAATTGAAAATCAATAAACTGCAGCCTATGAACCCTGAATGGATTCACCAAGGGAAGAGATGGGTGCTCACCCTCTCTCACTGAATCACCCGAGGGTTTCCGTCCTAGGGATACTACTGGAGGAGAGAACTGAATTCTCAACCTCACATACAAGAAACAATGTCAAAACCTAGATGTCCTCCAATGGTCTCCTCCTCTTTTATAGATTTGATGGAATCCTCTAGAACCTTATTATTATTTTAATCATGGAGCACTTTTCCCTCTTTTATTGCAATTAAAATATTCTTTTTAATGTGGGAAAATCGTAAATTGGCCATCATGTCTCCCCAGGTCACTGAAACTCTCATCTAACCATCCCATCATGTGGATCTTCTCGTTTCGGTTCCAACGAGCTATTACACTAAGGTGTTCTGCCACGTATTCCTCCCAGAATGCCACCTTAAGTGTAATTAATTGACTCAAGCCCACTAATAACTCATTTTTCTGAAAGTTGTCAGAATGCGCCGGAACGAAAGGCAAACTGTGGGGATGATGGAATATACCAAGCAAATGTCATTGGACCTCATAGAACCTCCTCAAAACTCTATCAAGACCCCTGATGACATAACCTGCTCCACGGACCTGGTCATCCCTTACCTTGCAAATCCACCCTGTCTATACTTTGAGGAAGAATAAAAATGGGGACATGGCAGTCCTCTCGCCCCAAGATTGCTTGCCCTCAAGCAATCCAAACCTGTGGACCAATATGGTGGCCCAACGCAATAGAAACCCAATGCCTGGATCCCATACGAACCACTGGTCCACGTCACACCTCCAAGCTATCAAAACATGACTGGATCCTCCAATACCTGGATCCCATGTCCATCTCTAACTCAACCTGCTACTAGTAGATCCACCTAGATCCCAATGCCACCAAGAAGGAGCATCAATGGTCCATGGCTCCTACTGTGCTATAGCTCCGGCTGTGAATACTGCCCCACCAACTGCGTACCAGCTCTCGACATAAACCAAGTTCAATCTCATCATGTTGATGTTGTGCTGAGACATTAATGAGTGGCCACCCTACATCCTGCTGCCAGCTGGAGCATGTAACATCCCTCACCTCTAAGGGCTTCGGCAATATAATGCCTCTAACAAAAAATGATACTCCATCAGTAGGGTACCAACTCATGATCTCTCGCCAATCCAATGCATGGATTCCTGTGCAAGGAATACATCTGCTATGTTGATACTGATTCATGCTCCCTCTCTTCCTCCAATGGGAAAAAGTGGGCAAACTGTGCTGCAAGCCCTGTCTATGAACTCCTGGAGAGGGTTGCTTCTTGAATATGTTGCAGCTTTGCTAGCTGCCACCATATTTGTTTGCACTTCATCAATGGGTAGACCCAAAGATGGATGCATCACCATCTCCAACAACTCCTGCCGCCTACTAGCCTCCTGCAAAACTACCCTGTCAACCTCCAACACCTCCTGAGGGTAGATGTCTGTAAATACTACCTCCCTGGAGGTTGCCTGCACATCTATCTGCTCCACTCCAAAGACTGGCCCCACGGGTGTCTGCTCATCCTCCACCATGGGTTGAATGTGAGCTACTAGTTGACTATCCAAAAATGGCCCATCCCGCACACTGTGTATCAACTGTCTCACGCTCCTCTATGCGCTCTCTATGCTGAATCATCCATCGCTCATCTACTCCCAAATCTCCTTCCCACATGGGACAATCAACTACTCCTCTACCACACATGGATGCATATCTGGGCTACTGTCATCAACTCCATATCACTGCTTGTGTTCCTCTAATGTATCATCGTATGAACCCATGGACTCGTCCAACAAAGAGTCCTCATCCTGACAGACATAAAGGATATCTCCCTTCTCTATCGTTGTCATCTCCTCAGTGTCACTCAAACATGAGTGGTCAGGTCCCCAAGGTCCTTCGCAGATGAAGCAAAGTCCCTTCCTCTTCATCTCATTCTTCCTGCATGAGCCCCCAAACCTGAGCTGCTCATCCCTGGTCAACTGTCTCCTGAACAACCCAATGTTCTGCCCAACTACCTCTCAACTAGACCATAAGCAACAGGTGAGACCAACTGCTCTCTCCTCCAAACAGACAACAATCGAGACTGCAACTCCTGACAGATGGCATCACGGCCTCTCATACATGAGGACAAGATGGACTGCATGTGTGTTGTGACTCTGGCAGGATGTTGTTTCCTAATGCTAAAGAAGCATTGGAACATCTGCAAGATCAAACCGTCACACTCTAAATCAAAGATGACTTCATAAGTCCTAGTTACAGTCATAACTTCTAAAATCTCAAGCTTCTTCCCAAATGTAGGACCTGCACTGTTGTCTAAGTCCTGAAAAGTATCCATTACCAGCTTGAAAAATCTCCCCATGACATCATCATTGTAAGGAGCTCTAGGGGCAGTTAGTCTCATGATGTCACTAATACAAGAGGCAGTTTTTCTATGGGCCGTTTTGCTGGGTAGAAACACGTCGGAAGAGAGGAGAAGCACAGTGAGGGAATTTTTCCTCAGTCGACTTCCTACCAAGAAGTATGTTTTCCTATTGCCTAAGCAACAGCAGTAGGAAGCAGAGAGGAGTAGTTCGACATTTTTGAGGCAGAGATGGAAACCAGTGGTTTGAGGGATCAGGATAGATTGGACAGAGCATCCAACTATGTCATCTGGAAGGCAAGGATGTCATTTCTTCTAGATGAACACTCCCTCACAACATAAGTCGTCAGCCTAGTGGTTGTGCCTGCAAATCAAGATCCGCTAAAGAAGTACCAAGTAGAAATGGCAAAGGAAAAGAGAATGATTTTCGATGGAGTGAAGGATCATGTAGTCTATCACATCACTAGCAGAGGGACTGCTAAGGAGATGTGGGATGCGTTGTCTACGTTGTATCAGGGATCTTCCGAGCAGCAGAAGATGTATTTAGAGCAGAAACTAAGATCTGCACAGATATACAAGGGGGAACGCATATATCCATTCCTCACGAAGCTTCACGAGACCCGTGATGATTTAGCAGCTGCAGGGTCTACGCCTCAAGTGTCCAAGTTGGCTAGACTGACCCTCAATTCAGTCTCAGATGAGTGGCAAAGTCTTTGTCCAGAGTATCTTGGGCAGGGCGACTTTGTCGAATTGGGATGAGATGTGGGCAGCTCTCAAGCAAGAGGAGTTGAGGAGAGACTTGGTCAAGTGTAAGCTTGACAGAAGCAGCAGTAGTGGGTCAAAGTCCAAGGAGAAGGATGAGAATGCAGCCCTTGCATTGAAGGGGCTGCAGGAGCAGTAGAGGCGAAAGAAGGACGTCTCAAAGATCAAATGGTTCAGGTGTGGTGAAATGGGTCACTATGCAACACAATATCCCCTCAGGAAGAAGGGCAAAGATTAGAAGCACGATCCGAAGGCTGCAACTGCAAAGACCGAGGAGGAGGAATTCGCCATAATAGCCGAGATACCTCCAGAAGGGAGGTGGGTTGATTTAGAGTTGTAGTTCGAAAGAGCTACAGATGGGCAGGATCCTTGAGGAGCCCACCTCTTGGATCAATTCCTTGCTACGGGAGCCCAGATCAGTAGTAGTAGGATGGACTAATTGTCAATTGGTGCAGAGGAGTGTTGGAGCGAGTGTGGCTAGAACACCAAGTCTGAGCAGCCTAGTGCAGAGTTGCAGTAGTGCAGGGAGGCACAGTGCAATAGCAGCAGTCAGATCTTTAACATCAAGTTGCATCTATGTTGAACACTTGTTCAGTAATTTGGGATGTTTTTTCGTTGTTGATGAAGTAGCAGCAGTGGTTTGCAGTGCAGGGACAGTGCCAACAACAGCGCGGATGCAGAATTTCAGAAGGAGTTGTAGTACGGATGCAGTGTTGACAATGGCAGTGTCAACAGCGGTACAATTGCAGCAGCAACCCAGTAGTTGGTGGACAACATGTCAGAAATCAGTAGCGCAGAGGACAATGTTATGAAGTCAAGGTAATGCTTCAGTGGAAGGCATTGCTAGAGCACATTCCTCACTAAGAGGGAGTGTTGATTTCTGGTAGCATCGGATGTGCTCTAAGTCTCAAATTTACAGGGAGGCTTGGGCACATGTATTCCAAAGAACCTAGAAAGTGCTTTGGGAAATTCCACCCAAAGACAGTTTTATTAAAATAATTAATTATTATTAATGAGTCCCTAAGTCTAAACTTAGGAAATTAAAATAATTAATGGGTATTAATCTAACTATGTGTGTAACTTCTAGAAGAAGACAAGGATCAAGCAGAAATGATCTTAGCCATTGATTAGCTTATAATCTGGGCCACTAAATGTCAACGAGAAGATTATTTAAGGAAGCTTGAGAGTCATTTGGAAGAGACACATAGTGTTGATCAGTCAGATTGAATTGTTGAAGCTAAAGGCAGTGCAGTGATTTGTAATGATCATGCAGAGAAGGGCAGAGGGAGTTTTTGCTGGAGGATATTCTCTGGAGCCAAGAATACTCAGTAGAGAGGTAGAGATGCACACAGAGGAGAGGCAACGTAGAGGGCAGAGAGGATGATGCAAAGCCAGGAAGGGTTCATGCAGAGCAATGCAGAGGCCTCCAGCGCAAAAGTCCAAGTTTGCTGAGGACATTGACGTTTCCGAGGCAGGAGGGCTGGAAGAGGCTTCTAGAGGTAGATTGATTCTCAGTTGAGCTGACGTAGAGCCCATGCAAGGGCAGCGCAGAAGTAGTTGGGGAACTCTTGGTTCAACTACCGGATCAGCTGGAACTTGCAATTTCTTCTGCTAAGTGATTTTCTCTGTAACGGGATTGTCGGGAGGACATCCAATAGTTGTATTAAGAAATACTTCATCTTAATAATAAAAACCCTCAAATCTGTTGCACCAGTTTTTTCACATTAGGATTTTCCGATGACGTTTGTCCAAAAGCAATTGTGTCATTTGTGTGTATCTTTCTCTATTGTTCAGTTTCTTGTTTAGGCATATTATTTAATTGGTGTAGGTTGCAATGTATGTATTTCGATGTTTGTCATATGAAACAGCAAATAAATTATTCATGTAAATCTAACAAGTAGGAGAAATATCATCAGTGTTGTAGTAGGAATTCCTGAGTTAAGGAATTTTCAGAAATAGGAATATCACAGTCCTCCCCACCCAAAATTCGCTTGTCCTCAAGCAACAGCAATGATGGGTGTTGGAGTACCTGCTTTCCTTCCCAAGTGACATCCTCCTCTGGCAAGTCTTTCCACTTCACCAAAAACTTATACACCGTTCTGTTCCTAAGCCTCCTCTCTCTCAACTCCAAAATAGCTCTGATACCAACAACAAATGCTCCTCATCATCCAAAGGGGGTAAATTAGTAGCCGTTATCACCTACTGTCCCAAAGCCTTTTCAGGCATGAGACATGAAATACATTGTGCACCTTGCACCCAAGTGGGAGCTCTAATCATAGGCCACTTCTCC
Source organism: Pinus taeda (assembly GCA_000404065.3). Classification (NCBI taxonomy): domain Eukaryota; kingdom Viridiplantae; phylum Streptophyta; class Pinopsida; order Pinales; family Pinaceae; genus Pinus; species Pinus taeda. The sequence goes on from APFE030168945.1 coordinate 170,215, forward strand.
AACCCGCGTAGTCACCTTGTAAGGCCCATAGAAGTGTGGTTCGAGCTTCTCGGCTCCCTTCTGCTTCAGAGTGGATTGCCTATATGGTTGGAGCCTCAAAAAGACTAAGTCCCCAACCTCAAAATGCCTCTCAACCCTGTGTTCGTCTGCACAGACCTTCCGTTAATTTAGGGTTGTCTGTAAATTATCCTGGAGAGCCCTAAGGATGTCCTGGCTCTCCTATATCCAATCTTTGGCCCCTGGGGCCCTACTGTCTCCAAAAACCAAATCAACAAATGTCAAAGCACCATAACCACACAGAGCACCAAATGGAGACATACCTATCGACATGTGGAATGTGGCGTTGTAGCAGTACTCTCCAAGGTGAAGCTACTTCACCCATGCGCGTTTTTGCCTGGTCACATAGTTGCGCAAGTACGCCTCCAACAACTTGTTCATAATCTCCAACGGACCATCGGTTTGTGGGTGATAATTGGTAATGGGTGTGAGCTTAGTCCCCACTAACCGAAACAACGCTTGCCAGAATCTCCCCACATAAATCGGTTGTCCCTGTTACTCACTATGGTCTTGGGGAGACCATGCAACCTAAACAGCTCCTTGAAAAACAACTCGACCACCTGTGAAGCTGATGGTCAGGATGGTATGGCAAAGAAATAAGCATAATTGGTCAGCCTGTCGACCACTACATATATACAATCCCACCCCTGTGCTCCTAGCAGGCCTGTTATAAAATCCATGGATATACAGTCCCATTTCCTCTCCAAAATGGGAAGAGGCTGCAGTAATCGAACGGGGTGCGTCTGTTCTCCCTCGTTCCTCTGACAAATGTCACACTCTTGTATGTGCCTCAGAACATCCCCCCTTGAGGCCCCTCCATGTGAAATGCTCCCAGATAGCTCGGTATGTCTTGAGGAAGTCCTAATGCCTTGTTAGTGGAGACTCATGCGCAACCTACATAATCCTCTCCCTCAAATGCGAACCAGGTACCAAATAGATTCGGTTCTTGTAGTGGATCACCTCATCCATCACATGGAACCTGTCATCTGCATGGGCGCCATCTAAGATCTCACAAGCCTGCCTATCCTTAGATTACTCTACCAACAATTGTGCCCTCCAATCCTAGTAAATACTCATAAGGGATAATGTCGCGAGCCTCTTGGTTAAAAAATCAGCTACTACATTCTACTTGCCCTTGACATACTCTATGTCAAAATCGTAGGCCTGGATCTTGCTGGCCCACTTCTACTACCTCTCATTAAGCTCTCTCAACTCCAAAAAGAACAGAAGACTGTTGTGATCAGCCTTCACCGTGAACCTGTTGCCCACCAGATACTATCGAAACATGGCCAATGCATGCATGATGGCCAACATCTCCTTGTCATATATAGAATACAGCCCCTCATAACTAAGGAGTTTCCGACTCTCGAATGTTATTGGGTTCCCACACTGCATCAAAACAACCCCAACGCCCTCACCAGACGCATCACACTCCAATACAAACAACTGTGAAAAATTTGGCAGCTCTAACATAGGACAACTTCTCATCACTTGTTTGAGGCGCTCAAAAGCCTCCCGCACCACATTTGTCCACTCAAACGCACCATTCTTGGTCAAATTAGTGAGGGGTGCTGCCAACTGTGAAAACCCCTTCACAAACTTCCTGTAGTTTGTGCAGATGTCCAAAAAGCCCCATAGCTTAGTCACACTCTTGGGTGTAGGCCAATCCAGTAAGGCCCTCATGTTCTCCTGGTGCACACGCACCCCATACTCTCCAATGATGTGGCCAAGGTATAGCATCTTTGTCAGTGCAAACTCACATTTGGACACCTTAGCATATAGTTTCTACTCCTTAAGAATATGAAGCACCTCTTCCAAATGTCTCAAGCGCTCTTCATAGATCAAGATGTCATTGAAGAACACTAGCAAGTACCTGCAAAGCTGCTTGCGAAACACATGGCTCATGCAAGACTTGAAAGTAGCTAGGGCATTGGTTAGCTTGAAGGGCATCACCAAAAACTCGAAATTCCCATAATGGCATCAGAAAGTTGTCTTTGAGATGTCTTGCTCCCGAACTCTGATCTGGTGGTAGCCCGAGCGCCTAAGTCACATGACACGTCCCTCAGGGTCACGTGTTCTGTATTTCACGTATCGGATACGAAATACGACCTAAAATGTGTACAGCACGGTTTTGAATGTGTCCTCTAATGAAGACATGCGTGTTCAACGTGATGAAAATGTGCCCTAGCGTTTTTTCCTCTTGGGGCACGTGTCCCACAAAAAATCACTCATAAAGCCCACACATGGTTTATTTTTTTGGTTTTTTTGGTCATTTTTTGCTGTTGAAGCTCATTGGAGTCACTGGAGTCGTTGTCGTCTCACTGGAGTTTCTTTGTTTGTTCATTGGTCATTGTTTGTGTGGGGCCAGGTAAGCATTTTCCTGTATAATTTGTAATATGTATCAAATTTCAATGTATTCAAGTACACCAGCTAGCTGCCATTCACGGTTTTTATGGTCTCGACCAATGTTGCAGGAATCGCCCCCCCCCCGGATCCCAAGCCTGAAGCGCGCCACCGAGGCGAAGCGTCCAAGAAGCGCTATCCGAAGCGCGATTCCAAAATTAGGTGGCGCGATTCCTTGAAAAAATGGCGATTCCTGCCATTTGGGGTTGCGGCCGCCCGGAAGCGCGGTTCCTCCGGCGCTTCGGGCATGGGGTGGCGCCACGCCACCTGCCCGGAAGCGCACGCCACCCGCACGCCACCCTTGCGCCACCCGAACGCCACCGCGCGGAATGTTTTTTTTTTTTATTTTTTTTTTAAAATTAAGCTAACTAAAGTTTAGGGGGTGGGTTAGGGGTGAGTTAGAGTGAGTTTAGAAAACAATAAAGCCCTTATTCTCTTCTCATTTTCTCACTTTGAGTTTATGAGAGTTGGAGAAGAGAAGAGAGGAGAGGAGAAGAGAAGAGAGGAAAGGAGAGGAGAAGAGAGGAGAGCTTGGAGGAGTGAAGAAGGAGGAGCTAGGAAAAGGAGGAGGAGCTTGGAGCAAGAGCTTGGAGGACTTCATCTACAAGAGCTAAAGAGGTAAGTTCAAAGCCCAAACTCCCTTGTTTTTTTGAAAAAAAAATTGTATTTTTCTCCTCCCTCTCCTACTCTTTCCCATTGTTTCTACTTGCTCCTTTATTTACAGGTTGTCCACTACCTATATCCATATTCCAAGATGGTGGTCTTTTGGCTTCTATGTATCATTCCACTCTTGGTTTTAATGATGGCAAGGGTGAGGAATAGAGGGGAAGAGGAAGGGGATGAACTTAGTCCTAATAGTAG
>APFE030168945.1:175209-192904 GCA_000404065.3 Pinus taeda
AAATATAAAAATATATATATATATAGCAGACGCTTCCGCGGACGCTTCGCCTCCTAGATTTTTGGAAAATGACGCTTCTGCGCTCCGCGCTTCCGCTTCGCTCCCGCTTCGTGCAACATTGGTCTCGACTCTAGCCTCACACAGATGTTATAAGGGTTGCATTTGTATTACCAAGTGGCAATCATGCTGCATAATGCATGACACTTAATAGTTACCAGCTGAGAATTTTGATTCTAGATTAGATGTGACTTCCCATTGACTCTAGATACATTACTTAGTGCAAAATTTATCCTTTGAGCGGTTGTGGACAGGGATTTGGAGAGCTCTAGTGCAAGGTTGAAGTAACCAAAATTGTCACTGGTAACCTGTAGGTTGTTGTTCCAGTGAATGTTCATTCAATGTTTTTATCTTCTGTTGGATAGCTAATCGAATCAGTCTCTTTGTTAGGGCGTTTCTGTGTGGTTACCCCCATAAAGGTTCCAGAAGATGGAGCTACTTGTTGCTTATGAGTGGTAAGTTACCATTGTTAGCTGAACATAGACTCGAGTCTTTTAGGAGTATGAACAGTGAACACAGGTCCCACACTTATAAAATCATGGAGGTCTCAACCTTATTCTTCACTGTAAAATTAACTCATTTTTTGTAAATTAGTCTAATCTATTAATATACAAAGAGAGGTTATGATTTCAGAGTGTAAGGGCCATTAGAATCAGGCCCAATGCAATGTAATTATAAAAAAATCATTCTTTAGTACCACTCTAATTTTTGTTTTACATAGCTGATAGCAGCTTCTAAGTATTGAAATCTTGGATTTGTATGAAAAGACACAAATATTGTTGTTCAAGAAATTTCATAAATATTATCTTTGATTAAATGCTTCACCATTGTCTTAAATTGTGCTATCTATATTTGGAATCAGCCTCATGTCACAGTGGATTATGAAATTGCTACACCTATGCAATTTAATTGTTTAATCGTTTTTTTTTAGGTGAAGGATTTGGCAACTGTTGCAACTTGCACTTGCAAGTCATTTTTATTACACCTGTGGACTTTGTAACAACAAGAAGATTAATGACTCAATCATCCATGACAACTGGCAGAGGTCAAAGGAAAGGCAAGGGTGGCATTGTTCGTGGCCCACGCCTCCAAGTTTTTTAGCATCTATTGGTCACAGTGCCCCAAGGGAAAGACAAATATGTGGGATGTGTTTCTTGGTGATATGGGTTTGGAAGACAAGTGTTGAGTTAGCGTTAGCTAACATGGATCTTAATGACCCAGTGCTAGAGCCAGTGAATTTTGATGATGAGTCTCTTGAGGGGTCATCCTCTAAACTGACAAATGCAGTAGCAGATCTTGCATTGGGCATAGAGGAGGACGATGGAGTAGAGTCAGATGGCAATGGCAGTGATGGTGACTATGACATGGAGAAGGACATGGACTATTGATAGAGTGATGAGTCATGGACTCATGGCTAGCGAGTCATGACAAGTACCACTGACGAGAGTGACGAGCTATGATATTCCTACTTATTTTGTATCTACTCTTTTGTATTTTCCAGTGGCATTCCCTCAATATCTATGCAATACATTTTTATTTTGATGACTTAATAGAAAATCTACATTTTATGGTTTTAATATCTAAGTTCTTCTAAATTTCTAGTTAGCAATTTCTTATGTGCTTGTAGCCTTGTACAATTGTTAATAACTTATTCAAGAATGAACAATGAATTATGAACAATGAACCATTGATGTAATAAATTAATAAACTAATAATATATTTCAGTAACTTAATATGGATCAAGAAATATATTTCAGTATTATATATATATATATATATATATATATATATATATATATATATATGCTTTCAATAAATATATATAAAATGTGTCCCTAGTGTCCTATTTCTAGGGTCACTGTGTCTTGTGTCGAATACTCGTATTTACGTGTCCTCGTGTCATGTGACTTAGCCGAGCGCAAATCAAGCTTAGAGAAGTATTTAGCTCCTCTAAGCTTGTCCATCAACATATCTATGCGCGGAATTGGGTACCGGGTTCTTCAGCGTCTTCTTGTTCAAGGCCCGATAGTCGATACACATGCAAAGGGTCCCATCCTTCTTCACCAACATTACTGAAGAAGCAAAGGGACTTGAACTTGACCAAATGTGCGCCAAGGACAACAACGCGTGTATGGCATGCTCAATCTCATCTTGGTAAGCCTTGAGATGTCGGTATGGAGTGGTGATCACTGCATGCACACCTTCCTATAACTCAATCGTGTGCTCAAATCCCCTATCAGGTGGCCTACTTGGAGGAATGTGTCCAAAAACTATTGGGTACCTATCCAAAATCTCCTAGATGTCCAAGTGTGCTCGTTGTGGTTGAGTCTTGCCTCGGTAATCCTGAGCTCCACTGCACACTCTATATCTCCATGTTGGAAATCAACCTCCATCCGATGCGCTGACAACACAAGCTTCCCATCTGGCCCCATGCACTCCATCTCCAATTTCTTCCAGTCTGCAGTGACTTGTCCCAAGGAATAGAGCCACTAGATACCCATGACTATGTTGGTGTCCGGAACATCAAGCACAAAGAAGTGATCAGTCATAAAATAATTCCCCATAGTCATTGTCAAACTAGGGACATATCTGGTGCACTACATAATCTTGTCCCTCGATACTAGGACTGAGGACCCCTTGAAGCTCTCAGTGTGTATACCTCTCCGCTCCACCATCTATGCGTCAATAGTTATGGGTTGCCCCACAGTCCACCAAGACTGCTACATGTTGTCCTTGCACTATGCCCCTAATCCTCAGCATGAGATACTTGGGGACTCCCTTCAGTGAAGCAACGACACCTCTAGTGGTTTTGAAGAGGTCTCCATCAAGTGGGGGTGGTGCTCCTCCTCCTCCACTACCTCCAATGGTTTGCAACTCATAACCTCCTACATCATCCTCCTACTCTACACCATCCTCTGACTCACTGTCAGAAAACACCTCTATATAATAGGCCTTGCCCTTGGTACACCTATGCCCAGGTGCCCATAGCTCCTCGCAAGTGAATCACAACTTCCTCCTACGGAGGTCTCTACTAGTCTCCTCATCCAACTGCCTATGCCCCTGAACATCTCTCTATGGTGGGGGTCTAGTGTCACGACCCCTTTGTGGGAAAGCAACTCGTGGTTGAACTGGTGCACTAGTCTCAGGAATTGCGTCCTACAAATCCCTTGTGCGATTCATTGCCTCCTGTAAAGTAGCGGGCTTGCTTGCCCTCACTAGCCCACGCAAGGGCTCAACCAAACCCTCCAAAATGGTGTAGATCCTCCTGGCATCTGACAAATCTGGCACCATCATCGACACCCTCAAGAACTCTGCGATGTAATGCTCAGGGCTACCTGTCTGCTTGACTAAGTCAGCTCTCAGATTGTGCCTCCAGATCCCTGTTGTCAAAATGCTCCACAACCCTATGTATGAAGTCCTCATAGGAAGTCATGCTAGCATGCCCTAGCATGGTCAACCCATGGAACCACCAGTCGCATGCCTCCACCTCAGTCATCTGGCTAATCTGAAAATACATATATAACTTCTCCACCCATGCCCTAGTTGTGCAATTGGATGAACCATCAAATGTGGGGAGATACATCCTCCCAATGGTGCGCTGCAACTCAGAGTTTTGCGTGCCCGAACCTTGTCCGCCCTTGCCCTTGTCATTCTGCTTGCGCTGGCAATAATCCTGGAAACTCAGTGCAACACGAAATTCCTCCCCCATCGACTGCCACTCCTAGAAGTACTCTCCCATGAGCATCTCGTCTGTGATAATTTCAAGTTTGAAATCCTATTGCAGCAATTGGAATTAATTCTTCTAATTGTTAATTAATTAACAATTTATTTGCTACAACAAATATCGAATAAATCATGTTGCAACCTTCACAAATAAAACTCCGGAAAATAATAGCGTCGAAAACTAAGAAATATGCTAGCACACACACATAAATTTGAGGCAAGTATTTTTGGACAAATGTCCTCCAAAAATCCCAACTTGGGAAAACCGTTGCAGCAGTTGAGGGTTTTATATTATTAAGCAGCATTGAAATTCTGAGTATAATCTATGGATGTCCAACTGGCAATCCAAACAGCAACAAAATCTAGCCAAACTTATCTAAGGGAATTTCCCTTCCTCCACAAGCAACCCTGACACAACTTCGCTTCAAAAACACATCGTCTTGGACCCCTTACGCTAGCTTCTATGCAGTACTTGCGCAGACCATTGGAAGTCTAGCCTGGAACTACGTCTGATCAAGTTGTTTTACCTGTCTCTACTGAGTTAAATGATTCTTCGGCCTTTTTGAAGACTTTCCAGGCCTCTGGAAGCTTGATCGATTTTTCCCACAGCTAAATCAAATTGCCTAGTGAAGTTGATTTTAGTCCTCTACATTGCCTCATTGAGAATAACTTGACTTCTTGTTGTTGCCTCTGGATCTGGAATAACTATCCCTGGCCCTCTCTGTCTCTGCTTCCTTCTGAAGCTCGAACTCTTCTAGCTACTGCGTTTGAAAAATCAAACTCTCCAAGGAAATCGATCTCTTTGTGTCTCACAAGTGCGTTCTCCATCTACCCATCGACTTCCTTTTATAATCTTCTGTTGGACCTCCAACGTCCAATATTAAAACTTAAAGGGGCCAAATTACTTCCCACCTGATCTGTGTGAATTTCTAGATGATTCACACCTTATCTCAATTAATTTTGATTAATTAACCAGATTTCCTAAGTTTAGACTTTGGAAATATTAAAAAAATAGGTTAATAATCTAATTGAGACACTTCCAGGTGGAATTTACAAAAACAATTTCTAGGTTATGGAAAACTCTTGTGTTTTAGCCTCTCCACAAAGTTTCGAGACTAGAAAACCTCTGATACTACAAAAATTGACACTCCCTCTTAGTGAAGAAGGTGTTCTAGTGTTGCACTGTCGCTACAACACCTTGTCTCTATAACACCCTCTGTCACACTACCCATGTCTAGCCATTGTGATTGCCCACCAACCACTGCACAACTCTAATGCTACATCTGTGCTGCTAATGACACTGCCATACTGCTACCAATGCAACACCTGCATTGCAACTCCCTCTCATCTGTTGTTGCTGTAACTGCAATTGAGAAGCATCCTAAACACTGAATCAACTATGTTCAGTATGATGCATCTGTCTCTCGAGTCCTGACTGCTACTAGCTATTGCATTGTCCAGTGAAGAATCTGTGTCGTTGTTGACTCTGCACTGTGTCATTATGCATTGTCGCCAACACTACATTGTGCTCCTCAACATCTGACTACTACTAGTCTGCAACTTTTCCTCTCGAATCTGACTGCATCAACTAACATTGTTCCATCCTACTACTGAATATTGTGGGCCCCCATAGCAAGGTAATGATCCATGGACCCTGCCCATGAAAGTGTCACTCTTGGACTAAAGCTCTACATCACCCCACCTCTCTCCTGGAGGTATAGCTACAAACATCGCAAAGTCTTCCTCCAGCCTAGAGGACAACTTATCGATCTCAGCGGACGTCGCTGCCTGGTCCTCCTTCTCCTTATTGTACTTCTTCCTAAGAGAACACTGCGTAATGTAATGACCGAACTCACCACATCTGAACCATTTGACCTTTAACAGATCCTTCTTTTTCTTCTTTTCCCCCTGTCCCTAACTAGGACCCTTAGATGCTAGGGCCACATTTTCCTTTTCCTTCTCACCCTTCACGTCCTTGTTGTTGCTGCCGCTGATGGTACTCACTACTAGAGCCCGCCTAAACTCCTCTTGCTATAGATCAGACCACATCATGTCCCATTTAGGCAATGTCTCTCTACCCAAGATACTTTGGACAAACAACTACCAATCATCTAAGACACTATTAAGTGGCAACCATACAAGCTTTGTGGATTAGGGTCCCTTCCCAATGGTTGTGAGCTGATCTCGGACTTCTTGAATCCTGGTGAGGAAGCCGTCTATGCGTTTTCCCTTCTGCATCCTTACGCTCCTAAACTTCTCCTAGAGAAACATCTTTTGCTACTCATAAGAACTTTGAAATAGCTCGGAGAGAGCATCCCACATCTCCTTGGTCGTATCTTTGTCTGCCACATGTGAGACTAGATGATCTCAGAGTCCATCCAAAATCATTCATTGCGCCTTCGCCATTTCGTTTTAGTACTCCAACTGATTGACATCCTGGGGTACTACTACACTCTCCACATAAGCTTCCAGGCCATATTCATCTAAAAGGAAGGACATCCTAACCTTCCAGATGACTTAGTTGGAGGCTCCAGCCAACCTATCCTGATCTCTAAGCCTAGTTGTGGCCATCTCTAGATCTGGTTGAAAATCTCCCTTTGCTGCTAGATCTGCTACATGCACTCCCTTCTAGAGTGAGTAAATATGCTCACAGCTACTACCAATTTGCAACTGGAACATTTAGATCTCTAAAACTCGAGATCCCCTAAGAGAAATTTTCCCTCTGTATGTTATTTCTCTTACACTGGCGCTAATTTTGCTACTGCAAACTGCTGCAAAACCCTTTTGCGCCCAAATAAAAAATCTACTCAGTGAAAATATGAGTTAATGTTGCTTCCTCTGCCTACCGGAATGTTAAAATTGGCAACTAGAGCCAAACTCCATGTGGGTCATCTTAATAATGGAAGCTAATATTTTTCTTGGATCCCTCTCATCGAGAGGTGTAGGATTGATCTAAAGATCATCCAATTCTGATAAGTATTCATGGAGATATGAATTTATTTGTGTTATGGAACAATTCGTCAAGGTCGGCCAGCAACCAAAGAAACCCCACTTGTGCTCAACGTTTTAATATAAATAGAGGTGGCCTTCAAGTCATTTTAAACACACTTGGGATCTCTTCCTCTCTACTTGTCTTTGGGTTTTAGTAGGAGGAGAGATCCTAAGGGATAATGCTGCCCTAACGCAGAGAGCAAAAGCCGTAACTACCGGAATTGCCGGGAAAAGCCAGAACTGTCGGAACTGCTGGGAACTGCCGAAACTGTCGGGAACTATCAGGAATAGTCAGAATTGTCGGAACTGCAGGGAATAGCCAGAATTGTCAGGAAAAGCCAGAATTGTCGGAACTGTCGGGAATAGCCGGAATTGCAAGAAGTTCTGGAACAGTGGGGAATAGCCGGAATTTCCGAAACTACAGGAATTGCCGGGAACTGCTGGAACAGCTGGGAAAGTTGACACAGAGGGCAGAAGCTGGAACTAACGGGAACGGCCAAAACAGCCAGGAAAGCTGACGCAAAGGGCAGAAGCCAGAACTACCGGAACAACCGGGAAAGCTGACGTAGAGGGCAGAAGCCGAAACTGCCAGGAACTGTCGGGACTGCTAGGAACAGCCGGAACTTCCGGAACTACCGAGAATAGCCGGAATTGCCGAAACTGCCGGAACTACAGGAACAAGCAGCAAAGCTGACACAAAGGGCCGAAGTCGGAACTGTCAAGAATAGCCAAAATTGCCAGAACTGTCGGAACTGCCGGAATTGTCGAAACTGCCAAAACTGTCGAGAACAATCGGAACTGCCGGAACAGCCAGAGCATCTGTCTCCGAAGGAGAGCAGCATTCAAGGGACAACTAACTAACATTGGGACAGTTGTATGGTACTTAGCGGCAAATACACCAAGCATGCAATGTTACAGCTAAGCAAGCTAGGGTCAATAAGCAAGCTTGGGACAACAAGCAAGCTAGATGCAGCCAGCGCATAGGTCAATATGGCAACATGGTGCAGCAATGGCACATAATGCAGTACAGTGATGGCTACAGTCATGATTAATGAAGCATGATGAGATGCAGTGTTATGCTCTTAACCTGCAAGACGATACCAGAATACCAAATATGCGTAGAAATATACCCAGAACATAGAACAATGAGAAATAACAACAAGTATTTTATTATTCAAAAAGCAATGTTCACTTGCCTCTTCGAGAGGGCAACCTCCAATAGAGCAGAGCTCAATACAAAATAAGACATGATGCTCCTCGAGGGGAGTCTCTATCTTTTATATAGGATTCATACATGCAATACCATGGGGCAATACCATGGTTCTTATTAATACCATCTATCTAATACCATGGCCCATTTGCAACTCACTGTGGTCCCTTCATTAAATGTCGATTAACCACTTACAATTATTAATATGGGCTTTATTGACTCTTTACTTAACTATAACTATTACTCGATCCTATTACATAAATAAGGGGGTTAGGGTAGGACCCTAACATGCCCTCCCCCATAAGAATAGCCTTATCCTCAAGGCTGAAGCTGCGGAAACTGCTGAAGAATTGTGGCTGGTTCCCATGTTGCATCTTCTGAAGAGGTGTCTTTCCACTTGACGAGGACTTCCTTGATCATGCGGCCACGCAGGTGCCGTTCTCGTGTGTCAAGAACCTGTTTAGGTTGGAGCCAGATTAACCCTTCTTCATCCATTTCAGGTAGACTAGTTTGAATTCTGCAATTGTTCCCAATTAGTTTCTTGAGGCATGAGACATGGAAGACTGGATGGATTTTTGCAGTGGGTGGCAAAGCTAGATTGTAGGCAACTTCTCCAATGCGTTGAAGTACTTGATACGGTCCGTAGAATTTTGGAGATAGTTTCTGACAACCCTTGGCTTTGAGTGATGTTTGCTTATATGGTTGCAGCCTCAAAAATACCTGATCCCCTTCTTGAAATTGGTGTTCTGAGCGATGTTGATGTACCTGTTGCTTCATGTGGTTTTGAGCTTTATGAAGATTCTCTCTAAGGTGGGCCAGCATGGTTGTGCAGTTCTGTAGGAGTTGATCCACTGCTTGTATCTTCGAGCATCCCTTGATATAAGAACTAGGGGAAGGAGGGAGTTGACCATAAACTGCTTCATATGGAGTCATTTTGGTGGTGGCATGATAGTTGGTGTTATACCACCATTCAGCTAGAGGTAACCACTGTACCCAGAGATGTTGCTTTTCTGAAGTGAAACACCTAAGGTAGGTTTCGAGACATTTGTTGACTACTTCAGTTTGAGCATCAGTTTGTGGATGATAGGAAGTACTGAGTTGTAGTTGGGTACCTTGTAGCCTGAAAAATTCCTGCCAAAATTTACTGGTGAAGACTGGGTCACGATCACACACAATGGAAGTGGGCATGCCATGCAATTTGAAGATCTGATCCATGAAAGATTGAGCGACCAAATTCAGTGTAAAAGGGTGGGGTAGGGCGCAAAAATGAGCATACTTAGAAAGTACGTCCACAACCACCATGATGACTGACTTGTTTCTTGTCTTTGGAAGACCCGTAATGAAATCCATAGAAACCTCCCTCTAGATTGAGGCCAGGATGGGCAATGGCTGTAATGTGCCTGGGGATTTGACTGTTTCTCCTTTGTGGCGTTGACAAACGTCGCATTCAACTACAAAAGTAAGAATGTCCTTTTTCATGCCTGTCCCAAAAAATGATCTTCGAGTGTGAACATAAGTCTTTTGAAACCCTGAATGTCCTGTAGCGGGAGATGAGTGCAACTCCGCCAAAATGCGGCTTTTGAGGGTGGATGTTGGTGATATTACGACTCTGTCCTTGTAGCGAAGAATCTCATCCTGCCACGACTAGCCCATTGTGAATTTGAATCCGCCTGCAATTGATTAATGAGTTGGGAGAGCCAGGGATGTGAAAACCATTCCTTGCAAGCCTTTGCAATCCATTCTAGAATGGGAAGGGAAATTGCGAGCAGGGTACTTTCCTCCTCAAATTGGCGGGATAATGCATCTGCTACAATATCTTCGCGCCCTTTCTTGTAAATTATCTCATAATCATATCCCAGCATTTTGGCAAGCCATTTATTTTGTTGTGTTGAGGATACGCATTGCTCCAAAAAATATTTAAGGCTTTGATGGTCTGTGCAGATTTGGAAATGTCGCCCCAATAAGTATGGTCACCAAGTATCTACTGCATGTAAGATGGCCATCATCTCCTTCTCATAGGTAGATTGTCCCAGATTCTTCCCACTTAGTTGTTGGCTCGTGAAGGCTAAGGGTCGACCTTCTTGCATTAAGATCGCCCCAATACACGTACCCGAAGCATCACATTCAATCACAAAAGATTTGGTGAAGTCGGGTAGCGCTAAGACTGGAGTGGAACACATGGCATGTTTGAGAGTTGCAAAGGCCTGTTGTGCTTCATCATTCCAGAGGAATGAATTTTTCTTGAGGAGTTGAGTGAGGGGCCTAGCAATGCGACCATAATTGCGGACAAATTTGCGATAGTAGCCTGTGAGACCCAAAAATCCTCTCAGGCTCTTCAAGTTCTTAGGTTGAGGCCAATCTTGCATTGCTTGGATCTTTTTGGGGTCCACCCTGATACTTTCACACCCCACAATGTGGCCTAAATACTCAACTTCTTCCATACCAAAAGAACACTTGGACATCTTGACAAATAATTTATGCTTGCGGAGCACTTGCAAGAGCAGATCTACATGCTGAAGATGTGCAGCCCAAGTGCGACTGTAGATGAGGATGTCATCAAAGAAAACAAGGACAAATTTTCTGAGATATGGTTTGAGCAGGTGGTTCATTAGGGTCTGAAAAGTGGATGGGGCATTACAAAGACCGAATGGCATGACCTAGAACCCATAATGGCCTTCATGAGTTCGGAAAGCATTCTTTGGAATGTCTACTTCTTTAATGCGAATTTGGTGGTAGCCTGAGCGAAGGTCGAGCTTAGTAAAGAATTGAGCCCCATTTAGTTCATCCAGCAAATCATCGACAACCGGGATGGGAAATTTATCTTCGACTGTCAACTTATTAAGGGCCCTGAAGTCTGGACACATACGCCATTCCCCATCTTTCTTGAGCACCATGACCACCGGCGATGAATAAGGACTAACGCTGGGACGAATGACACCTACTTCCAAGAGTTCCTTGATTATTTTTTCTATTTCATTCTTTTGGGCGAACGGATATCTATATGGGCGCACATTTGGTGGTTGGGCCCCTGGGACCAAAGTAATGTTATGATCATGTTCCCCTCTCGAGGGTGGAAGCTTATGAGGCTTGTCAAAGACTGGCAAATGGTTGTTTAAGATTTGTTGCATCTCAAGATGAATATGAAGAGAATTGGGTTCGAAGGCTTGGATGGCATTAAATTGAGCTATAACTCCATGGTGGCCCTTTTTTAACAATTTTTCCATCCGATGTGAGTTGATGATAGAGGGAGCTCCCGCCTAGAGTCCTAAAATGTCAATGCTGCCAAAAGTCCTGCGAAAATCACACCCAGGTATAGGAACCCACCCACTACTCAGATCTGGATGGCGGATCTGATAGATTTGAGAGATCTGAATGGCTGATTTGATAGATCTGAACGACGGAACCAATTGCTACTGCGGATCTGATGGATCTAATAGATTTGAATGCCTGTTCTGATAGATCTAAACGGCGGAACTGATTGTTGTTGCTGCAACAAAACCCCACTTGCAAGATCTGATCTGGCAAAGATTATGCGGGATCCAGAGATAGAGGAGGGAACTATGGTCTCCAAGAGTGTCAGGTGCTACAGATCGCAATATACATAACGGTCTGACAGTAGTACTCAGCCCAATTTTTCTGGGCACTGACCAAGGAGGATCAACCGTACCCTTAGTTGTACAACCCAACTACCCTATTGTACGCACGAGTAATCTCTCTGAGTGTTGTTCTCGGTGTACTGTAACAGCAAGACGGTTGACGGTTTATCTATGGCGCGGTTTCAAGGGAGCTAGGGGGCTTCCGATATACCTAGAGGGTACTTGGAAGACAGTTCGTGCGCGGTTCTGTCTAATGCGCTACTACTCGAAGGGGTACCCGCAGGGGTTACAAGGGAGTCCAACAAGCGTGACCACCTCTTGTATTTCCTGCGTGCATGCCTCCCCAAATCCGTAGGTTTATGCACTCAACGACAAATCCCGTGGTTTAAAGATGTCGGAACACGTCTCTAGCCAAAAAAAAAATTGTTAAATATTGGAGATCCCACCGGCCCTGGAAAGCGCTCTAATACCACTTGTTATGCTCTTAACCTGCAAGACGATACCAGAATACCAAATATGCGTAGAAATATACCCAGAACATAGAACAATGAGAAATAACAGCAAGTATTTTATTATTCAAAAAACAATGTTCACTTGCCTCTTCAAGGGGGCAACCTCCAATAGAGCAGAGCTCAATACAAAATAAGACATGATGCTCCTCGAGGGGAGTCTCTATCCTTTATATAGGATTCATACATGCAATACCATGGTTCTTATTAATACCATCTATCTAATACCATGGCCCATTTGCAACTAACTGTGGTCCCTTCTTTAAATGCGGGTTAACCACTTACAATTATTAATATGGGCTTTATTGACTTTTTACTTAACTATAACTATGACTCGATCCTATTACATAAATAAAGGGCTTAGGGTGGGACCCTAACATGCAACACAGTGATGATGGGTGCAACATGGTGCAACACGGTGAGGTGCAACATGATGACGAAATGCAGAACAACAATAGGTGAAGGAGTCACCTTGGAGAATCAGTTGAAGCAAAATGTCTTCAACTGATCTCATGTATCATCTTCTTAGAGATGATCTATGCTCTCATCTAGATAAGTCAAAGTGTTGACTTATGTTGTAAACGTACTATCTCTCTCTCTCAATCTACTGAACTATTGAAGTACATATAAGAAGAATTGATCAAGGGTTTCCCCACATTGGGGTTTGTCCCTGGTTAGTGCCACATCTTGTGTCCTCTTGTCTTGGCTTGTCTTTTGCGATTTATGTTTATGTTCTATCTGCAGTTTACTTTAATGTTGATATGATTGCTAATCTGGAAAAGATATTGAGCTAACTGTGAAAATTGAAATAAATTGCTCTAAGCATAGAACATACCTAAAAATTAACATGGTATCAGAGTTGAGGTGAAGACAATGCCCAAGCAAGAGTGAAAGAGCAATCACCAAAGACAGTTGGGAAAGGACAAAAGGATCAGTGGATTCCTCATCCCTCTTCAAATTCACCAAGGGTGAAGTCAAAGCAGAGAATATTATCAGGATGGCGCAACGGAAATTTATGATGGCCTACCTAAAGATCACTTCATTGGGAAGTCCGGATCTAAGGGTGGAAGGAAAGGCAGATGCCTTGGTTGCAATAAGTTCAGCCATTATGCGAAGGAGTGTCTGAATGGCAAAGACTCATCTCTTGATGAAGATAACAATCATTCCAGAGACATCTTCAATGATCAAAGGAATGACAAGTAATGCGGGTCATAAAGGAAATGGCCGACTCTTCAAAAAAAAGCAAGGAACCCTAGGTATGAAGAATAAAATGTTGATTTTGATAAGATAAAGAAGCGTTATCTTGAATTGGCCCTCTCCTTCAGATTCTTTGGGAATCTGGCTTATTGATTGTAGTGCTTCAAGGCACTTCATCGGATAGTAGGGTGCACTCTCTAATTTGGTAGAGATGGAAACAATCGTGGGATTATACTTGGAGCCAATGCCACCTATCCCGGAAAGGGTGTAGGGAATGTTACCCCTCAATTGAATGAGGGTAACTCGATTCATTTACAGAATCTCTTTTATGTACCTAATCGCAAGAACCTGGTGTCCATTTCGGCAATGGAAGTCAAAGGTTACAGGGTGGCACTCATCGATGGAAAGGTACATATTTGAAAATAGAATTTTCAAAGATGTTTTTGAGTTCAGGGTTGTATCAAGTTGCAGGAAGTCCACTAGGGACCATGTCCATTGACACAGAGCACCGGAGGTCTGTGAGTCAGATGGTGACAGGGATGCCTGAATTCAAAAAGAGCATGAAAGTACATGTCTGAGATGTACCGAAGGAAAATCTTACAAGGGGACCATTCCCCTCATGTAGCAGGTCCACAAGTTTGGAACAACCTGAGGGGTTTGAGATTCATGATCAGGAATCTCACATATGAAGGTGGAAGAAAGCCCTCTATGGCTTGAAGCAAAATTTCCCGAGCGTGGTATGAGAGGATTGATAGTTGTCAGATGAAGCTAAGATTCACTAAGAGTGAAGCCAATCCAAACCATTGTTTGAAGGTTGTGGATGATAGACCTCTCATACCAACACCTTTTGAGGACGACCTATTTCAAACAGGTGCAAACCCTCTCACTTGCAGAAGTAAGAGGGAGTTGGATTCCGAATGTGGAATGGTAAACTGCAAGCCCGTGACTACCTCAAGGATCTTTACTTTCAGAAGTTATATGGTAGTGATGTCGGACCAGATTTGGGAAATGCCTCTGAGTTTCATAAACTCATTCGCGTTGATGTTCTTGGTGAACTTCTGGCTGGACATATGTTTTGTAGTTAGCATGGTGAGCACATATTTGGTTGAGCCTCACTAGATTGGTGCCAAGAATCTTCTAAGATATCTTCGGGGCACAATCTCTCATGGATTGAGATACACTGTCGGAAATATGAAACTGCATGATTATTTGAATGCTGACTGGGCAGGCAGTGTGGAGGATCACTAGAGTACTTCTCAGTGTTGGTTCTCCTTGGATTCTGCTTCGATATCATGGATGAGCAGGAAGCAGAAGGTTGTTGCTATAAGCACCTTCGAGACCAAATACATAGCTACGAGTATGATCTCGTGTGAAGCTGCATGGTTCTAGAAGCTCTTAAGTGAGTTGTTTGTACACATGATGAATACCACTGTGATTCTCTGTGACAACCAAAGGGGGGATTCGATTATTGAGGAATCCCATATTCGATGATTGCTCTAGAGGGTAGACATCAGATACTGCCTTATCTGGGATATGGTAAGTCGATGAGCGAGGAGGCTACATTGCATTGAGATTGATGTACAGGTCGCAGACATTTTGTCAAAGCCCCGGGGAAAGGTCAAATCTGTGACATTCCCGAACGACTTGGAGTCGTTGAGAGACCTTCTTATAAGGGTCCTGCATTTTGCATGCATTGAGCTCTGGGAGCTCTGGGGGATACGACCACAGGGCGACTCACCCTCCCCTGGTGGTGCGCTATGTAAAGGATGATAGGTTTAACCTTCCCCTCTAATACCCCTTGGCGACTGTGGAACAGGATGATTAGTTCTCCTGTGGGCTGGGACGATTAGTTCTCCTATGGGCTGGGATGATTAGTTCTCCCGTGGCAACTGTGAAACAGGATGATTAGTTCTCCTGTGGGTTGAGATGATTAGTTCTCCTGTGGCAACTGTGAAACAGGATGATTAGTTCTCTCGTGGCAAATGTGAAATAGGATGATTAGTTCTCCTGTGGACCGAGATGATTAGTTCTCCTGTGACAAGTGTGGAACAGGATGATTAGTTCTCCTGTGGGCCGGGATGACTAGTTCTCCCATGGCAACTATGAAACAGGATGATTAGTTCTCCTGTGGGTCGAGATGATTAGTTCTCCCATGGCGACTTTGGGGTAGGATGATTCGTTCTCGTATGGACAGGATGATTAGTCCTCCTGTCGAGGCATCCTACCCATGCAGTCTGGGACTCATGGGAAGTACCTCTCATCTGATCAATGAGCAGGGAAATGGCGTTAGGGACCACAGTAGTACTATCGATGGACGCATCGATGTATCTACTGTACTCCCTATGCTAGGATGACCTCCATTGATCTGGGATCAGTATGAGAGGTTTGAGACACTCTCTTGTGATATTGATCTAGGATCAATAAAACTGACTTCGGGTCAGTAAGAGTGATGTGACACACTCTCTTCAGATGAAATTGACTTCGGGTCAGTACAGAATGGTATGAGACATTCTCGATCAATTGTTCTTCTTCATGGTTCAACAGAGCAGAGCAGATCAAAGGAGAGCAGAGCAGTCCATGGCACTGATGGCAGAGATAGTACAGTCGAACATATGGATCAGCAAATGGAGTTCTCACTAGTTGAGAGGGAGTGTTAAAATTGGCAACTAGGGCCAGACCCCATGTGGGTCATCTTATTAATGGAAGCTGATATTTTTCTTGGATCCCTCTCATCAAGAGATGTAGGATTGATCTAAAGATCATCCGATTCTGATTAGTATTCATGGCAATATGAATTTATTTGTGTTATGGGACAATTCGTCAAGGTCAGCGAGCGACCAAATAAACCCCACTTGTGCTCAACGCTTTAGTATAAATAGAGGTGGCCTTCAAGTCATTTTCAACACACTTGGGATCTCTTCCTCTCTACTTTTCTTTGGGTTTTAGTAGGAGGAGAGATCCTAAGGGATAACGATGCCCTAACGCAAAGGACAAAAGTCGGAACTATCGGAACTGTCGAAACTGTCGGGAATAGCGAAAATTGTCGGGAAAAGTTGGAATGTCGAAACTGCGAGGAATAGCCGGAATTGCAAGAACTTCCAGAACTGTCGGAACTGTCGGGAATAGCTGGAATTGCTGAAACTGCTGGACCAGCCAGGTAAGTTGACGCAGAGGGCAGAAGCCAGAACTGTCGGGAAAGCTGACGCAGAGGGCAGAAGCCGAAACTGCTGGGAACTGTCGGAACAGCCGAGAAAGCTGCTGTAGAGGGCAGAAGCTAGAGCTGTCGGGAACTGTCGGGACTGCCGGGGACAACCAGAACTTCCGGAACTGTCGGGAATAGCCAGAATTGCTGAAGCTGCCAAAACTGTCAGGAATTGTCGGAACAGGCGGGAAAGCTGACACAGAGGGCAAATTTTGGAACTGTCGGGAATAGCCGGAATTGTCAGAACTGCCGGAACAGGCAGGAACAGCGGGAATTGTCGGAACTGCCGAAAACAGCCGAAACTGTCAAAACTGTCGGAACAGCCAAAACATTTATCTCTGAAGGAGAGCATCATTCAAGGGATAACTAACTAACATTGGGACAGTTGTATGGTACTTAGCAACAAATACACCCAGCATGTAATGTTACAGCTAGCATGCAACATCAAGCATGCAAAGGACAACAAGCAAACTAGGGACAACAAGAAAGCAAGATGCAGCCAGCACATAGGTCAGTATGGCAACATGGTCCAACAATGGCACATAATGCAATACAGTGATGGCTACAGTCATGATTAATGAAGCATGATGAGATGCAACATAGTGATGATGGGTGCAACATGGTGCAGCACGGTGAGGTGCAGCATGATGACGAAATGCAGCACAATGATAGGTGAAGGAGTCACCTTGGAGAATCAGTTGAAGCAACATGTCTTCAACTGATCTCATGTATCATCTTCTTAGAGATGATTTATGCTCTTATCTAGATAAGTCAAAATGTTGACTTCTGTTGTAAACATATTATCTCTCTCTCTCTCTTTGTTGAACTATTGAAGAACACATAAGAAGAATTGATCATGGGTTTCCCCACATTAGAGTTTATCCCTGGCTAGCACCACATCATGTGTCCTCTTGTATTGGCTTGTCTTCTGCGATTTATGTTTATGTTCTATCTGTAGTTTACTTTAATGCTAATGTGATTGCTAATCTGGAAAAGATATTGAGCTAATTGTGAAAATTGAAATAAATTGCTCTAAGCATAGAACATATGTTAGGCCCCTATACTACTAGTGTAACCCCTTATTGTTATCAGTACAACCCACCTATTATATTGATGTACCCATGCAGTGCCCATATTGTTACTATTGTGCCCCATAGAAGCCCACTATTATTATTATTGGCCCTTACATTATTTATTGTTATGTCGGCTC
>APFE030168953.1:7202-62234 GCA_000404065.3 Pinus taeda
GTCTATCTCGTAAAATCTCCAATAGATGAGATGACCAATAAGGTAACACTGATATTAGGCTAGTAAACTGATCAAAGAATTTGATTTGGGTTTTTTAGGGTTTTTGGTGGCAAATTGAGGGGATGGCAATTTTGGGTGCAGGGATTGGACACAGTTTCTGCAGGGGGTTCTTTGGGGTGAGGTAGGAGACAGTAATGATGCCTTTGATTGAGGTGGATGATTGGGAATGAAAGGCGAGAGAGCTAAAGAGAGCAAACAATAACTTTGAATTCTCTTTAGACAGTAGAAAACATTGAAATTAAGCAAACTTAAAAGCAGAGCATGGCAAGCATGAATTCTTACTTTAACACTTCATTTGTTTAATGTGCAGAAGTAAAGAAAGGAAATGAATCACATAACAAAGCTTACAAGAACATTGAGAAACACACCATCAACACATGAGTCCACAAGAATCCCAAAGAGGACTGCAAAACCCATGTCTTCCTTAGCCAAAAATTGGCAGAGATACAGTGAAATAATACAATGAAAGCTTCTCCCTGAAGAGTCCAACCATGAAAATGAGTATGAAAGTACATAATATAGATTATATAACCTCTTTCCCTACCTCTAGGGGTCTAGCTCATCCTTCTAGGAGCTGTTTCAACCACTTCTAAACTTAGCACTAACAACTAGGCAGTCAAAACAACTTGCCTCTATAAACTAGGAAACCAATCCATTCATTAAATGTTTGCTATTTCATGCATGGATCTTCTAGAATAGGTAAATGAGTGTCATGGTAACATGAAAATACATTAATTACATCAAAGAGGGTGAAAAATCCCATCTCAAGTCAAAACTGGTCAAAGCTGGGCGAATTCCTGAGTTGTAGATGAATTTCCTGTGAAAACTGCCCAACATGTTGCGCGCATGTGCCTGACATGTCGCGTGCCTTTGGAGCTATGTTTGGGGCACTGGCACGTGGCCAAATTGGGCAAGCGTAGGCTTGTTGGAAAGGTCTATGAGTCTACTTTCCCACCCAACTGGAATTTGTGGATTTGGAGTTCATTTGCTGTGTCAAACATCAATTCTCCCAAGACATCATTATGCAGTTCAAAAAGGTGGCAGAAAGTCAAATTTTGCATGTTTTTTGACTTTTTGGAGGCCCAAAACATCACAAAATCTCGAGTCCTTCCATGTGCATATGTAACTTTGCATGACAAATCTGTAAATGCTGAGTTTTTTTCAAATGGAGGTGCCGGGACGACATGTATCACCGGGGGTGAGACGCGTTAATGAGCAAAAACCTGTAAATTGCCAAAAAATACCAAAAATGACCCAAAATGCTCAAATATTTTTGAAATTTGTGCTGTGGCTGAGCTATTTAGTGCTATGCTCGTTCAAGGAAGCCTCGGCCAAGATACAGAGGGGATCAGGCCTCTTTCTCCTTTTTTGCATATACTGGAAACATGAGACTGCCATAGGACAAGCCTGCAAATCTTTCAAAGAAGTGGGCTCCTCTTTCTTATGATGACCACCCTTTCCACCCTTATGAGGCCTCCTTTGTATCCCAATCTCTGAACTTGATGCCTGGTCATCGCTCTACTCATAGGTTTCGGTTTCTGACATTGTTTGAGGAGCAAAGTGGACAAAATGTACTACTATTTCTGCCTTTAAAAGTGTTGATTTCTTTGTTGTTTCAAGGGGACAAGGAACATGAGGGGAATGTTAGGGGAGGGACATTTTTGAAAGGAAAATGGGAATACATGTATATAACAGGGAATTTAGGGAAAACATTGCAAACAAAATCATTGCATATGCATCATCAAATTCATGTGTTTACATGGGCATATGGAGAGGTAGGGTTAGGGTTTGAGTTTTAGTGTTTAGGGAGAAGGGTATGGTTTGTATGTCTTTTACAAATTAGCAGGGGAAATTATATGGCAATACAAGGAAAGTGACAAAGGGAAAGAGGAGAATACTTACAAGGGAAAAACCATGAAACAAAAATAAACCCTAGCACACTTGCACTTTGACCTTTTTAAGCACAATATACATGAATTTCCCATTTCATCTTGATGGCATTTGACACATCTTCCATGCTCATTTTTTCTTTACCAAGCAAAATCACCATGATTTAGAGGCCTACCTAAAGAAATTTAGGAGAAAGAATTTGATTTGTGGCTCACTGGAAAATTTCTTTGGAGAAATCCCTGACATGTCGCGCACCTCCCAACATGTCGCGCCAGTGTAATTTTTACACTGCTGGAGGTGCCCTGACATGTCGCGCACCTCCCAACATGTCGCGCACCTAGCTTGACAAGTCGCGCTTTTTCAGGAGGCTTTTGGAGGCCTTCCCGGTGTCAGAAGTGGGTGTAAGATAGCTCGTTGGAAAGGTATTTTAGTCTACTTTCCAACCCAACTGGAATTTGGAAGTTTGGAGTTGATTTGACCTGTCAAAAAGCAAATCTCCCAAGACTTGGAAAAAAGTTCCAAATGAGGCTGCCTCAAGGAAGAGTTTTGTTGCAGTCAACTTTTGAATGCCTTCCTCAACCCCAAATTTATCTCCTGATAGCTCATTGGAAAGATATTTGTGTCTAGTTATCATTTTACCCATCAAGAAAATCATTTTTCCGACCAAGATAGGAGAAAACGTGATTTTCCCGAGGTCACTTCAGAGGTGTCTTTAATTCTCCTGAGGCAACGGTATTCTTGACATTTATCTCAAACCATGACACCTGTGCAAAAAGTGAAAGACTTTTTTCTTCTTTGGCATCTTTTGGACAAAAACCTCTCTCATTTTCCCAAAATTCATCTTTGATTTCTCTGGAACAATATTTGAGTGCGACTTGTCCTGATGTGTGAAACAAGGAATGTTGTCGAAATGGAGCGGAATGAAGGGG
Source organism: Pinus taeda (assembly GCA_000404065.3). Taxonomy (NCBI): domain Eukaryota; kingdom Viridiplantae; phylum Streptophyta; class Pinopsida; order Pinales; family Pinaceae; genus Pinus; species Pinus taeda. The sequence goes on from APFE030168953.1 coordinate 10,082, forward strand.
ATAGGGGGCTTATAAATTCTTGGGGAAATTTTTGGGAGTGGGGAGGGATGTTAGGAAGCAGGGGAAAGTGGAATCACAGAGATTGAGCAAGGGGAAAGGGTCCAAAAGGGAAAAACATAGGCCCAACCTAGAAAATTGCCAGGTTGTAGCTAGAAACTAGGGTTTGTGGAAAAATGAGGAATGTGGCGGATCTAAGGGATGGGAAGTGTTTGATAAGGTACTTTAAGGATAGGGGAAGGTGTATGAACCTCTGGATACAAGTTTTGCTGATGATTTATCTGTCCAAGAGAAATTGGCTTCGAAACCCTAGGAGAGGGACATGAACTTGCCAAGGCACAACTGAAGCGTGAACAAGATGTAAAATGACTCATTAGACACTAACATGATAATGAAAACCCTATGAATGATGATAGAATCAGCTGAATAATGACATAGATTGGCATTTGGGCAACTTTAGAAGGAGTTAAAGCAAACCCTAGACCTAATGCCTAGTGACCAAATTTTGCTTGAAAACATTTTGAAATGAGAAAATTTGACCTTAACACTCTGAAACCACTTTGTAACAGCATATTTGATCACTGGAGGAAGGCTGGAAAGACTGACACTAACATTGGCTCCAATGGGGATGGTAGCTCCTTGGAGGTACCAAGAACTTTAGACCTCTGGGAGAGCAGACCAAGCACATACCCATCAAATATCATTTTTTACGTGAACAAGTGGTTGAACAAAAGGTCAAACTGGAGTATGTTCCTCTAAATAACAGGTTGCTGATATATTCACTAAACCACCACCCAGAGAGGCATTTGAATATCTCAGACAAAAGCTGGGAGTAGTTACTACATCATCCTGCTGTTAAATCCTATTTTCTTCAAAGAAAGGTGGTTATACGTGAGTTTCATAAAGCATAGTTGTGTACATACATGGGTTTCTGTGGGCACAGTTGCGCATCTATTGGTTTGAAGGAAAGCAGTGGGCCAGACTCAGAAAAAAGGGGTTTGCTATGGTTCTGTCAATTATCTGCTCTGTTTGATGATGGTTTCACTCTATTGATAACATGTGGAAATATATTTGTCACCATAAAGTTGTTGATAACTTGTTGAATATATGATTGATGAAGATGCTTTGATATCTCTTACTGACATATGCAATGATTAGATCTGACAATGAACATGTGGAACAAGCTCAGGGGGAGAACATGGTTGATGATAGTTTGGGAACTACTGATGGACATATACTAGTCTGGATGTTGATGCTGCCGATGGTGTAGATCATATGATAGTTGCTGATGACTATCATGGTCTTGTTTAATAATTTTGTCTCTGTTTGTAAAGGTCATGAAAAGGCCTAATTTGTAACTCCATGAGATGGATGATGTAATGTTTCTTGCTTTTTTGATATATCCCCACTTGGTTGAGTGGATGAGTCAAATTTGGTATATCCCCACTTGGTTGGGAGATGGATGTATGTATGAGCCTTTGGTGATAGGAAGGTCATTTGTGATGTATGTATAGAGTCATGTTCTTCTTTTAGAACATCTTTTTGCAGACCTTGATTATGCTCAGGGGGAGCATGGACTCGATCATGGGAGCTCAATCAGCACACTTCAACATATTAGAGAATTCAACATGCACTTAGGGGGAGCATATACGCTAGTTGCATTAAGTACAGTTACGTATACATGCTAGTTCACTGAGCTAAGTAGCGTATACAAATTAGCTTTGAAAATTAAATTATTGATCTAATAATATTGATTCACCCCCCCCTCTCAATATTATTTCCAACACTTTCACTTGTTGCGCTTTCATGATTCAGGATCTGAATTGCAATTACTATCTTTGAAAGTTAGGTTTGGTCACCTTGGGAGTTCAAACACTTGTTTTAGAATCTAAAATGTCAGAGATCCATTCTTGTTTCCATAGAAGGCTTCTTATACATCGTTTGAAGTTCGTTGCGATTTTTCTGCAAGAGAGGCGTTGTTCTCAAAGATAATCACTGTGTTTCTTCAACACAAAGGGTTATCGCCACTTTTAGGTTCCAATTCATAATTTTCTTCGATGGTTTGTCTTGCATGTTGTTTAATTTGTCTTTACCAGTCGAAGAAAACAAACAAATGACCTTGCAAGCTTCAAATTCTTACTATGTTGTGCTTTCTTTATTGTGTTTGAAAAATACAAAACACTTTCCTTCACTCGCTGCATTTTATGTTGTTCCCTATATCAAGTGTTCAAAATTTGGTTTTCCACTCATATTTTGAAGCCTGACATTCCATTTAATTGGTTTGGACCCTCACGTCTTGTTTCTATTTCCCTCAAGGATCAATACATGTTTTCCCCCCATGCGCTATGCTTTCTCATTGTGCCTGTGTTTTTAATTTTCCACTGTAAGAAAAAATCAAGAAGATGCTGCATTAGGTCTGAGAAATGGGTTTTTGTTCCCAAAGTCTGCTAACGTAGGGATTTTCATTATAAATTTTCATAAATCCCTCATCTAAAGTACTATTTTCATAAGTGATAACCTATTGGTGCGCTCAATTAGAAAACAGAGAAATTACATCCAAAACCCCTAGGATTCATCTTTGTTGTGAATTCATGATAACTCCAAATAGAAATAAGCATAAGGGAGGAGACATACTCAAGTTTTAGCCCCAAGACCTTACCTTGATAAACTCAGATCCAACAATTAGAGTTGAATTTGAATAGGCTGACTACATCATATTTTGTGATAAGACGCAGGGTTATAGTGTGTATCTCACAAAAGAATTTGCTTTAAATTTCACCAGGGTGGATGTTAAAATTGGAGAGCTGAGTTTTCTAGTGTCATATGTCACCATTTCAGCTACTATAGAAATTCCTTTTCAAGGAGAACAATGGTTCAAAGGCATGCCCCTTGACATAATCAATTACAAAGATTTCTTAAAACCAAAGTACAGAAACAAGGGATATGGAGTTATTATACCTAGAGAATACCTGCTCGAAACCCACAACAAAATTTTGAAGGTCATCTAGAGATACTTCACTTGTGAAGGTAGGTTTGGGAGAATCTATTAGTGTAACTTTAGGTTATTGATTCACTTCATAGGAAAAATCCCATTGAATCTGCCTTTCTATTTGTTTAGAAGCCTTAGTAAGATGGCATATAAAGTTTAACATAAGCAAACATTCATACATGGAAAGCATTCAAAGGTTCATCAAAGTTGGCAACTGAGTTACCAACTAGCCCTTGGAGTAAAAGGGATACACCATCATCTATGGCAAGAGATGTGCAATCACTAGTTGAAAGTTCAGTAAAAAGGCCATCATCTTCAATTTATCCATCATAAAAGAAAAAGGATAAAAAGTTGCACTTTTCTACTGAGGTAGTGGAGGTTCCAAAAATGACACTCACTAGAGCTACTGCAAATAAATTTCCTTTGGAACACACACTTGAGCAGGCAACTGAGGTTTTAGATACCATACCAGAGGATGTTGTTCTAGATGATAGAGATAAGGAGATCTTAGAACTACAATAACAACTGAAGAAGGCACACTTGGCCTTTGCCCAACTACAACATGATAATAGGGAATTGAAGAAGATTGCTTTAGAAGGAACATCTAAGATTGGTGAAAAAGAACAGTAATAAAGGAAACTCCATGTCACCAATTCCAAAGGTAAAGAGAAGATAGTAAGAGAGGACATTCAAGAAATAGAGGCTCCATCAGCAATATTTATTATGACCAGGTCTTCAGTAAGAAAGTTGTAGCTACAAAAAGAAGAGTCATTGCAGAAAGAGAAGAAGGCTGAGGTGGATGAAGGGAAACATACTTCTCATAGATTGAGAATGCAGTTGAAGAAATCCCAAACTGAGATCACTAGACTTAATAAGCAGGATAAAAGGACCAAGAAAAAGATATATGACCACTTGAACGTGTGTGAGCCATCGTTGTCAAATGCTAACTATATGCTGAAAAGGACTCTGCCTTTGCATATGAAGCTCAAAAAAATATGCAGAAAAAACCTCACCATAAGGAAAGAGCCAAGGGATGCTAAGAAATAATTGCAGGAAATGCAAGAGAAGGACAGGGTAAAGCTTGATTTTTTGGAGCCTTGAAGCATCCTTATCTCTCCTCCATATTCCCTGAGAGAGCCAAAAAAATTATCACTGTTGTTTCTTACCTTCTTGGCTATTACTCTGACCAATGGGTAGATAAGGCCATTATAGTATTTTTGTCCAATCTTCTATGCTGATGCTAAGCCCTCAATTGTGTTTAATTTCAGCCATTTTCTTATAGAGCCCATTCATCAACAACTGGTTAACTTTCCAACAGAAAGAGGTATTCAAACATGCCTCTGTGTTAGTCTACATGTTCCTATACTTTCAGGGGGACAATATTAACCTATCTTTGCAAAAGCTGGATGAGAAGGGAAACCAACAGTTAGTCATATTTTGGACTACTCTGGTCAAGAAGGAGAAGAAAGAGTATCATTATAAACAATTTACAGAGATGTTCATTCACCCATCCATAGGTCTCCTAAGTAGTAGAATTGAACCAAGAATGAGTGAATAAATTAAGAGGGTGTTACAGCTGTTAGATCAAGTTCAGACAGAGACTGGCACCTTTATGAAAATTACACTGAAATAAGGTTTTTTGGATGTGAGCTCCCACCTTATAAGCTGCCAAAATTCCTCCCAATGAGGATTTTTTGCCTTAGAATACATCAGGCAGATGATCAACATGGATGAAGTCCACTTCATTGCTGCCAAGAAAAAGTCTTAGTTTAAAATAAAAATGTAGGTTAGCCCTTTCATTTGCAATAAGAGAGCAGCAGGGGAAGATGCAGACAAACTCTTGAAGGAAATGAAGTTCAACCTCAGTTTTTCTTGGTCTTATGTTCCATTAGGGATCATCTCTAAATTAAGGATAGAAACCAAGTCTACTCCTTACTTTCACACACCTTGGACAGAAATAGAAAAGTGCAAGAATCAGCTAGAGTGGGTTGAGAACACCTTACAGGAGGTAAAAGAACAACAAGTCTCATCATCAATGGTGCAGACTTCTACCATGCAAAAGAAGACAACCAAGAGGAGCAGAGAGGAAGAATCCCCTTTAGGGACTGATATTTTCAGTGAAGGGTTTAAGATAATGTACAGAAAGAAGGCCAAGCTTAGTTCCAGACTAAGCCTTACCAAAGATTCAAAGAAGCAGACCATTATAACCACTAATGAGCCCTCGTTTCCTCATTAGTGGGTGATCATTCCATACAGTCTCCTACCACCTCCACAACCTCACAAGAGTAGAAGAAAATAATGCAGATAGGTACATCTACTTTAGGTGAGGCAAAGAAGAGCATAATGGATATCTTCAAGGAGATAAAATTTAGAAATGAAGCCTTGAAGATTAACACTTAAAACCAGTTCTGGAAGAAAACGTTTGGTGCCCAAAGCAAGTTGCTATCAGCCTTTGACTCAGAGAAGCGGAAAGTGCAAATGGAATTCCTCCAAGCACAAGTTATTCAACCCAAGGGAGCATCAGACTACAAAAATAAATCTTTTGAGTTTGATGTCAAAGTTATACATCCCATTGACCAGATGGAGATGCATAGACAAACTGGGGAAATGATTTTCTCTATTGTCACTAACACAACCATGACTTTGTCCAAATTACAGGTTACACTAGAAAATCTCCAGTCATAACTAAAGATGGAGAATGTTTCTTCTCTTGCCAAAGACACCAGGCTTGAAAACTCGGAGGATTTGGTAATAAAACTAGGTTATGATCCTGCAAACATCAATGTTGCAGAGGAGATGATCAAGAAGAAGAATTTGGATAGAGCAGCATTCAGGAAGTAGTTAAAACTGCCAGCTACTGAAGATCCACTAGCTAAGGATATTGTAGAGACAGAGATTCAAAAGACAGATATGATGAAACTCATCATGAAGAAGACTGCACAACTTAAGCAAATTGAGACAGATATGGAGAAATTGATCAAGGCAAAGGAGAAAGGTGCTAAAAAGACTACCCCTTTAGAAGCACTTCCTATCACAGTCATTCCTACAACCATATATACTACGAAAAAGTGCAGGATATGCTACAGATCAACTGGGCAATGTAGTCCAAACTATGTCTCTACAGAATGAAGAAATCATGATATTTCATGATCAAGTAAAACTTCTAGAGGATCATCAAAAGAAATCTAATATTTTTCATGAAGGAGAGCTTCAGAGAGTTCAAAATCAAATAGGAGTGTCGAAGAAGTCAGCAGTTGAATATTCTATTGGTCACACTTTGGGTAATGTCAAGGAAATCATATGGAACAACATCATTGAGGAGATAGATGAAATCTAGCCATGTATCTAGATTATCTTTTGGAAGAAGGATTTGATGGAAAAGGCAAAACAGACAATTGCCAATATAAATGCCCAACTGGGAGAGATGCCTGCTATAGCCAACAACATTATAATGTTTCTTAATTCTAAAAAAGGGTATGAATTGGATGATCTAGGAGTGTATGACAGGATTGAAACCATCTTGGAGTTCAAGAAAGTTATGTCCAAGAAGAACTTAGTTGTGCAGTTGACAGAGAAGTGTCACACTCTTGAAGTTGCAGTCAATAGATTTTTCACAAGGATTGATGCATTAAATAAAAAAGGGTCTACCTTCAATGTTTGTGATAAATGATAAATTAATGACCAGGAAGAAACTTCAGGACATTTCCAGGGACACAGCAGTGTCCTCCAACATCAAAGGTTCCATGATAGGCAGGGTGTTTTATGAAGCCATCAACAACATATGTTTTATTCAACATGAGATAAAACATATTTTCACTGCAAAACCCACTTTTGCCCGGTATACTGAGGTAGATGAAATCTATCGTAGGGTAACTAAGATAGCAATTCTAGATGAAGAATGGTGGGAAAAGATGTGTGAATTTTAGGAATAGAGGATAGATCAACTTTGCAACACAACACCCAAATAGTGGCCACTCAGCAACAACTTTCCATCAAAACAGGGCCAGATGTTCAGATTCATTATTTTTTATCAAATTGCTTTCTTTTCTGTTAGTTTTGAGTAATAATAGCATGCGTGGTCAATTAGGCATTTATTGTAATATTTTTTATTTTTGTTTAAATACTTCATTCCGTCGAAGTATTCAGGGTTGCACCCTTGAACCAGTTAACAAACATATTTGTACTAAGATGGAGTATTTTTTATAAAATAAAAGATTCTATATTTACTTCATATGGCGTGTCTCTCAGTGAGTTGTTTTCATTATGATTCCTCATATAATTTAATTCTTTTACAGTGATCCGATTGAAAATTTAATTGAATCTCAATTTCATTTTGAATCCTCTGTGAAATTGTAACTTAAATAAGAGATTAATTTGCAGGACTATCTGTTATTTTAGATTCCTCTTTGAACTTAAATTGCACTAGATTTCTGTAATAATTTTATTATATTTTGTTGATTAAGAAAACACATTTTTCTTAATTTATGCTTATAAATGGTCAAATACTCAGTTTGAATATTAAATCATTTATACTTCTCCATATTCTACTTATCCATCCCACTTAAAATCAAAATAGTCATGTGTATTTAAAGAGAAACCTTTTGTTTTATTAAGAATATGTCTAAGTTTAAAGCACCTGTTTATAAGCGATTCACTAGTCATCCAACCATTAAAACAAACAAAATATTTTAGATGCTTTGGCATAGCCAATTGACCTTAGGTTATCTCAAAGGACAACAGGGGGGAAGACATTTCCAAGGAGAAATGTCTGATATTCATTGCATACAATGCAATAGAGATGGATATGATGCTTCCACATGTAAGTTGCCTTGGGACATAATTGAGCAGCAGAGAAACGTAGGGAAAGGAAAAATTACTGACAAAGGGAAAGGAAAATCACATGATTCCCTTCATTATCTTGTGGCACCTTGCAACATCGAAGAAAATGAAGACTTATTCAAGGCTTCACTTGCTTCATGGAAATATTCTTGGTTGCTTGATTCAAAAGCAACTTGCCACATGAATTTCAGAAGAGACTTCGTTGAAGAGTTCACTGATAATGTTGATGGAACAATATACTTCATAAACAAGTCAAAACTCAAGTCATCAGGGCTTTGCACCATCAGACTCAAATTGTTTGGTCTTGTAGAATTTCTTCTACATGATGTTCTATACCTCTTGGAGTTGAGGATAAAATTATTGTCTTTGGTTCACATCTGCCAGCAAGGACATTCCATTCACATATTTGAATGCAAATTTAAGGTCAGAAAAGAATCAGATGACTCACTTGTCATGATTGGGATAGAAGAAGAAATACTTTTGAAGCTGCAAGGAACCTCTGTTCGTGCACAAAATTTTTCATACAGTTCTCACTATGCTGAAGGTACATTTCCATCAAGTATTTTATGGCATGCTAGATTTGGACACTTAAACTATGGCAACCTTTATTTTCTAAATAAAAATGGTGTTACTGGTTTTCGAACTATTACTAGGAAACTTAAAAAATGTGATGCTTGTATCTTAGGAAAGCACAACAAACAATATTTTCATGATTCTCGTTCCATAGCACATAGAAAACTTGAACTCATTCATTCCGATTTATGTGTCCCAATGCATGTTCCTTCTGCAAATGGTAATAAATATATGATGACATTTATTGATGACTACACCAAAATGTGTTGGGTTTATTTATTGAAGAACAAATCTGAAGCTTTTGAAAAATTCAAGAACTTTCATGCATGGATTGAAAATATGATATTGGATCTATTCACACTGGTAATGGAAAGGTATATACATCAAATGAGTTTGAAAACTATGTTCTTCAACATGGGATCAAACATCAAACAACCATGCCTTATAATCCCCAATAGTACGAAGTAGCTGAAAGAATGAACAATACAATCTTAAATATGGTACGCTCCATGATGTTTTTAAAGAATACTAAACTCACGCTTTGGGCTAATGTAGTTCTATGTACTATGTATATAAATAATAGGTTTCCATTTAATGCTATAAAAAACAAGACTCGCTATGAAATGTTGTATGGCCACATTCCTTTGGTTAGGCATCTCAAGTATTTTGGTTTGACCTGTTATGCCTTGAGACGAAAGGAACAAACAAGCAAAATCGGTGCAAGGAGTCACAAATGTATCTTCTTGGGGTACTCAAATATCTCCAAATAATATTGTTTCTATAATGAAGTGAATAAGAAGTTTATAATATCTAGAGATGTGATCTTTCTTTAATATTCTAAGACTCACAATGTTGTTGAGCAGAAGCTTGATCATTTGGATAGATTCAGACATGAAAAGTATTTTCAAGAGTTTTATAATGAGATTCCACATCTTGAAGGGGGAATTCCTATATTGGATCAATCTATGGAATCTTCTTCTGAAGCACTCTCTCCCCTGCATGAATCTCTAGCCACTGATGAAACTTTGAGTTATGTTATTGATAGAATTTGGAGACTAAATCTTGATTTAGCCCCATCTCATTCAATTGAGCATCCTATGCCATCTCATAAAGGTCCTCCAAAATGGCTAACAAATACACTTGAGTTTGTTTTTCCTGACGAGGTTGGAAAGAGAGGAATAAGAAGCTTAATCAGACAGAATGGAGGTGATGTAGACAATTCTGATTCACCTGTTGACATGGATGCTTCTTATGATTGTTAATTGAATTTTTTGACAAATTTTGAACCAACTTCCTTTTGTTGTCACCTGGATTGAACCTCAGGCTGAAGGAAGGCAATGCCAGGGTAACCACAAACCACGCTTAGCCGAGTAGCTAGCCCTACTAAGCCAGGAGAGGGCTCTCTCTGTAAGGATCTCATCCAAGATGACTAGATCAGAAAAAGGATATTAGGCTAGGTATAGTAGCACAAGGTTTGATTTGATTTTGAAAATGTTTTGCCGGATCAGGAGGAGCTGGACAGTTTAGGTCTAGGGAATTAGGTTAGAATTGCAAGGTGTTCAATGCAGCAAGGTAGGCATAGGCTTTAGAACTCTATGGCTTGATGTGTTGAGATTTTTAAGACTAGTGAGAAGCTAATAAGAGCATGTGAAAACCATGGACCCTTCCTAAACTATAGAAAACATGAAATGGTGAATATTTTCCCAAAGAAGAGCACTGATGTAATGAATTCTTCCTATCAACTTGAAAGAATTCACTTAGAAGCTATGAAATGATTAATGAAGTACACATAACATATTAACATATGATCACAAGAGAAGAAACTGAAATAAACTCCATACCACATGAAACCCAAAGAAATAGCTGCAATTATTATTAATCTCCTGCTAAACTGCTACAAAATGATGTACAATCAAGGCATAAGCATCCAGCTGAGTCCAACCCTCTACAAAGAGAAAGAAGAAGAAGATATAGACATGTATGCAACCTCCTCCCATCCTTAGGGGTCAAATCCCCAAGATGAGGAGCTAATCTAACTGATACTGAACAAGAAACAGGGATATAGGCATCTCAACAACTTGCCTCTAAAAGTGAAAAAACTGATTCATTTGAGCTCAAACTAACTCCTAAAGCAATGAATCTACCCTCTATTAATATTTATCTATCATAGTTACATGCCAAGTCATCACTTACAATGTTTAAAAAACTTCCATGAGAGAGAATCCATCATCACAATAAAAAAACTAGAAAAATAGCCATCTTGAGCAAAACTGCATTAAGCGCAGCGCCATTGGCCAAAAGCACAGTGCCACTTTCAGGCCCCTTTTGGAGGCCTTCCCACCATCCAAAGTGAGCCCATGATAGCTCATTGGAAAGGTATTCAAGTCTAATTTCCAAAACACCTAGAAATTCAGCATTTGGAGCTCATTTGACCCCTAAAATCTAGATTATCCCAGACTACTTATGTGTGTCCAAAAAGTGGCAGAAAGGTCATTTTTAGGGTGCTTTTTGACCTTTTGAAGGACTAGTTTTGCCCCAAAAACTTTGAAACTTGATAGGGTACATTTCCTCATCGATATGAATCCAAAAATGTAAACCATTTATTCATTGAGTTTTTCTAGGAAAAGTGCAGTGCCGGTGGCACTGCGCGTCTAAGCAGTTTTCCTGTGTAAAATTTCAAAATTTACAAATGACAAAATTTCCTCCAAACATGCCCAAAATTGGTGAGAATCACCATCGTTAAGTATCCTGATGAGACAAGGAAGCTTCAAAAAGCATCCTAAGCCTATGTTCCTCATTTTTTCCTTTCAAAGCCCGCCTTAGCCTACTCTTCATCCTTTCGACCCTCATGCTACAAATTTTGTTTTGGGTCCTGAAATGGTAGGCCATGTGCTTGATCATCTGATTGTCTCTATTAGCCATCTACAACAGCTTCTCAAGGTGCAAATTGAATCTCTCAAGCCAAGTCTCTCTATCATCTCCAATCTCCTTCTCAATGGGAGTCAAATTGACTTGTGCCTCTTTGCCACTTTGTCGTTTTACCTTGAGCATTTCCAACTCCATGAGGACTTGTTTGTCACTCAATTGCTTGTTTTCGTGTTCCAAATGTGTGATGACATACTTGCCTCTCTTCAAATTTTCCATAAATGCTTGGACTTGAGCCTCCTTTTCTCGTATGATGATGTATTTTATTGTTTCTTCATCTTGAGTCTTTAAGTCAATTGTTTTCATGCCATGATGATTATAATGCTGCTCTGGCTCATCATGCTCTGTCAAATCAAAGTCTCTTTCTTCCTCCTCATCACCAAAACTTTCCTCCAACGTCCTTTCTTTCCCTTTGTGCAGCTGTTTCACCTGTACCTGTTGTGTTGATGAAGAAGGTGAAGCCCCTTCCACATCCTATGAAGCAAACACTTGCCTATCAGCTGCAACCAATCTTCTTGTGCCCCTCTGATATGTCATGTAAGGTCTTGGACACCTCAGTAGCTCTTTGACCTTCTCATTTGTTTTCACCTGAGAACTGCTAGAAGGTTTTCCTTGTCCATGTTGGCTAAGTTTTGAAGCTTTTTACCCCTAGAGAAGGTATGATGGGAGTGAGTATGGGTGATTAGGAATAAGGGAAGGGTAAATGATCTTATGTGGTATTTTGGTGGACTAATGAGAAAGAGGGTATAAACTATGAAAATGAGAGAGAGGGACTAGAGTTTTTGGATATTTCTTTGGGGATGAAGGAATAAGGGATATGGAGGGATATGTAGGAGGGGTTAAGTTTTTTTAAAATAGGTGAAAGGAGATATGGGAGGTTTAGGTTTTTTAGAAATAAGTGATGGGAGGTATAGAAAGAGTTAGGGTTTTAACGAATGATTAGAGGAAATTTAGGGTTTCAATTTAGGCATGGCTAATTAACCTTAAGTAAAATAATTGAATACCAAGAGTGAAGCTTAGGGGTAACACTTACTTTTTTGAGGGATGAGAGTGTGCCTTGGGAATTGTTTATGACGTTTGAGGCTTTTCTGGTCTCTCTGCTCAATGCGCAGTGCCAACCAGAGACGCGTAGCGCCACCTCTCAACGTGAAAAGCCACCTCCTGAATGCGTAGCACCAGTTAATCCAAACTTTTGACTATGTTTCCAAGGTCCAAATGGAGTGTGGGATAGCTCGTTGGAAAGCCTGTCGAGTCTTCTTTCCATAGATGCTTGAATATTTCAATTTGGAGATCATTTTCCCTGTCAAACGCTCAATCTCCCAAGACTGGTCAAAATGTGCAGAATGAGGTTGCGAAAATACATAGTGTTGTTTCAGTCAACATTTGGAGGTCTTTATCAACTCCAAATTAAGCTCATTATAGCTCATTGGAAAGATATATGTGTATAGTTATCATTTGATGCATCAAGTAAGTCATTGGGTCACTCCAGATAGAGAAATATTTATTTTCCCAAGGTCACTCCAGAAGTGCATCAACTCTCTTGAGGCAAATGATGCTTTGGACATTTCTCCCAAACCATGAGACCTGTGTAAAAAATAAAGGAGGTTTTTCTTCTTGAGTGTATGATGGAAAAAAAACCCTCACACGTTTGTCAAATTCATATTTTCTTGCTCTAAAACATCACTTGAATAAAACCTATCTTGATGTGTGGAACAGGGGATTGGTATAAATGAAGGGAAATGAAGGGGATGAGGGGCTTATAAATTCTTAAGAAAATTTTGGGAAGTAGGGAGGGATGTTAGGAAGCATGGGAAAGTGTAATTTCAAGGATTGAGTGAGGGGAAGGGGTCCAAAAGTGAAAACATGGCCCTAACCTAGAAAAGTGTCAAATTGTAGCAATAGGCTAGGGTTTGTTGAAAAATGATGAATTTGAGGGATATCAGTGATGGGAAGTGTTTAAGAATATATATTCAGGATAGGGGAAGGTGAGTGAGCATCAAGATACAAGTTTTTTTAATGATTTGACCATCCAAGAAAAATTACCTTCAAAACCCTAGGAGAGGGAAATGAGCCTTACCTAAGCACAACTGAAGCACAAACAAGGTGTAAAATGACCCATTGGAACTTAAAATAATGATGAAAACTCTTTGAATGATGGTACACTCAGCCGAATGGCGACATTGACTAATACTTGGAAAACTTTGGAAGGAGTGAAAACAATCCTAGACCTAATACCTAGTGACCAAATTTTACTTGAAGACTCACTAAAATGACAAAATTTTGACTTTGACACCCCAAGACCACTTTATAAGAGCATATTTTGATCACTGGTGGAAGGATGCAAAGACTGATACTAACACCTTCAAATAAGTTTCTTCTCATGATGATTGGAAAGAATCGATGCATAAATAATATGATGCTTTAATAAAGAATAGCACCTAGAAGTTGGTTGATCCTCCATTGGGAACCAAACCAATAGGCTGCAAGTGGGCCTTCAAAAAAAAGTATAAAGTAGATGGCTAACTTGACAAGCACAAATCCAGGCTTGTGGCAAAAGGTTTTGCACAAAAGGAAGGGGTTGATTTTGAGGATAATTTTCCCCCCACATCAAAATGGGCTACCATCCACACACTCTTTGCTTTGGTAGCTTAGAACGGTTGGAAAGTCCATGAAATGGATGTAAAAACTGCTTTCTTGAATAGAGATATGATAGAGGATGTTGTTATGTACCAACCAGGAGGATTTGTTGTGAAGGGATAGGAACACAAAGTATGCAAGATTGTTAAATCCTTGTATGGCCTCAAGTGCTCGAGCTTGGTGTGAGAAATTGACTGAGCATCTTTTGAAACTCAATTTTAAACATTATGATCTTGATGGTGCAACTTTGTTTGTCAAGAAAGTTGGAAAAATAGTTGCATATCTTGTGGTGTATGTAGATGATATTCTTATGGCAAGGAACAATGAGAGCTACATTGCATCCATTAAGAAAGAATTGAGGAAAATTTTTGAAATGACATATTTGGGCTATGTTCACTACTATCTTGGCATTGAAGTAACTCAACATCCAAATTTTATATTTCTATCTCAGAAGAAGTACATTGGATATTTGTTGAACATGTTTGGCATGGTTAAGTGCAATCCTTTGACTACTCCAATGGAATATAACTTAAATCTCAGATCTAATGAAGGAAAAAAAATTGAGGATGCAACAAAGTAGAGCCAACTCGTAGGAAGTATCAACTACCTGATGTTGGCATTATGATGTATGTGTTGTACTTGATGGAAACCCACTTGTAGCAGAACAACTCACTTGTATATGGTAACTAGATGAATCTACAAAAGAGATATCATATGTGACAGAATGCATGACAAGTAGTGTTTACAGATGTGATGAAATGCAGGGCGGCTTCAAGGAATCAGTTCAGAAGGCAACTCACTCAGATGAGAGATCACAATATACTAGGAAAACAACAAAGAATGACAGATCAGTCTTCACAGAATAAAGAAAGAGAGGTATACGCAGGTTCACCATTGACCAAGCTACGTATACATGCAGGTTAACAGAACAAAAGGAGCGTATAATGTACACACGCACTTTTGCAGAACGTAAAGTGCGTATACCTTGGAAAACTAAGTTTTGGTCCAAAGTATTTGGTCCATAGTATTTTGATCCATGGTATTTGATCCGAGGTATTTACCCTAGGTATTTGATCCAAGGTATTGGTCCTAAGTGGTTTTGGTCCATGGTATTGAGAAAGGCCTAAAACTATAAAAGGAGGAGAAGATCATTAGGCCAAGGTACTCAAGCATTAAATGTATGATGAAGAGTGAGATCTAGTATGTAGGTTATTGGTTTATGGTGCATTACTAGATCTGAACCAAGGAGGACCTTAACAGTTGAAGGAGAATAAGATCTAATGATGGATCAAGACCTTAAGCCGTAAAGTGAACTATGATTATGTGTTTTTGCTCATGAATATCCTAGATATGAATAATTACGCATATATTATTCTATAAATGATATGATTTGGGTATAATTGAAGTCTGGTATAGCTACAAAATTATGAATTAATATTTAAAGAAGTATACGATGGTTGGCTTTAAGGAAAGCGCATATACACGCAGGTTCAGTACAAGAAAGTAGCGTATACCTTATAATCTATGTTTTAGTTGCTGCTTCTTGTTCTTGCAGTATTCTGGGTTTTGGCTTAGGTTCTGGTTACTGTATTCTGGTGACAGCATTCTGAAAAGATCAGATTAATGGGATATATAAGTGATTGATTGACTTGATTGTGGTTGGTTCAATAAGAGATTGGTTGATGCAGATATATATTGATGATTAAATGATGTTGTTGATGGATACAGTCTGAAAATTTATGAAACGTGGTCCCTGGAAGAAAGGAGAAGGTTGTAGCCTTCTGTAGGCCAGCACCTACGTACTAGTAAACATAGCAGCTAGTACAAGAGCTAAGGGGTTGTAGCTCCCTTCTAGTAGAAGTTGGAGAACAAGAGAAGGTTGTAGCCTTCTGCAGGTAGAAGCCTGCGTACTAGTATAAGATTGTACCAGTACAAAAATTGTAAATATAATATTCTTATTGTAGAATTGAGAATTTTGTGATCCATCATAGTTATAAGAAGAGTTTCGGTGTAAATCACATATAGAAAGATCTTTGTCGACGCGTTTCGAACCAACAAGTGTGGTTCATCGTCAGGACAAGTTGAAGCAAGTGGTTTTCACCCACATTGGGTTTCCACCTTATATCTTGGTGTTCATGTGTGTCTCTTATGTGTGATGATCTGTTATGTTTTTATTGCACATGGTTACTGTTTTTTCTGATGCACTGATTAAAGATCCTCATGTGATGAATTAATTGAATCATAAGTTTTTTGGATATACGCTAGTTGCATTAAACACAATTTCGTGTACTCCCGAGTTCCCTTAATTGAAGTAGTGTATATGGATCTGATTATGGAAATGAAAAATTATAATTTGATCATACTAATTCACCCCCCCTCTCAGTATTATTTCCAACAATTGGTATCATAGTGGGTCCTTTAGAAGAAGCTTGATTGCTTGAAGGAAGATCCATCATCATGAGTAATCAAGAAAATGGGGGATCCATTCGACTGCCAATCTTTCATGGGAGCAGCTTTGTGTTGGCTTATTGGGCCCTGACCTAGGTTCGGAAGAGTTATTTAGCCAAAAAAATCCCACAGCTACCGGCCCTTTCAACAACAGCCCGCAGAGCGCAAACTGAGGTCTCACCCTAGGTAGTGGGGGAGGGTGCTAGAACCAGGTTTCTGCACCCTTGGGATGTCTTGATGTGGTTTGGAGGGGTTTTCTACCGTTCTGTGGCCTTGCGCCACTTGGTATTGCTATCAGGATTTCGTGTAGATACGCGTAGGTGCACATGCTTATTAACCAAATTATTATAGATCTGAGCTTTTTATTACAGTCTTTAAGAAAACATTTAAACTTAAACCCCGTGCGCGCAATTATAATCGATGATGCATAATTTCATAACATAAGCAATAAACAGATCTGCAAGAAAACACACAATGATTCAGAAATTTTTATCTTTGTTGATCTTCTCTTCAATACAACCAGATTCGCCTTGTGCACTCAGCTACAGGGGTCTGCGCACACAACTACGGACTCTACCAGGCCTCTATACACACAGTTGTAGAGCCTCTATCTACCTACCAACACCCTTGGCTCAAACTTACAGATGTAGAAAATACTGTTTTCACAAACCCATAGCACTAAGATTCATCCCCAAAAACAAGAACTGCCTTCTATCCATAGAGCCCCACTCTATTTATACATTCCCATAGTCCGCAAACCATGGGTAGGCTAACTTACTTCCTATTATTCTATATTATTTCTGGGTGGACAACCCTTTGACTCGACCTATTACATTTCGCACTCCATGCAGTTCGGAGATTTACAATATTATTATCCTAACTTATAGGCTTTAAGCCCCAAAATTGTTATGCGGGGCCTCCGATACCTAATAGGCCCCCAACACAATCATCGTGACTCATCCCGAGTCACTCGTCAGTGCAGTGATACGCACTACCTTGGCTCCGCGGTTCACCTTCCTGTGAGTGATGCACTTCATTCTGCTGCTCCCTCTTTGTCTCTTGCAATGCTTCTTCCAGATCCTGCTCCATTGCCTCTACCACTTCACGCAATCGATAATGCTCATTCTGCTCTACTCAGTTCACATAGAACACCCCCTCATAGGATTTTAGCTCTAGCTGGGGTGCCGCATACGGGACCTCTTCATACCAATGCAGTCAATTTCCAATTTCGTATCTTCTATTCGCACTATCTACTATACCTTGTGTTGCAATTTTGCAAGACCATTGTTGTTGTCTGTGTGATCCCAATCTTCAAGGTACATCAGAGATGACTTGTTAATTGCAATTCCACCATTTGTCTTTGTATTTACAGCCTTTCCTTTATCTTTTAAGGGTTGCCGACCCGCTCATGGGATAGGCAACGACATCTAGACCAGTTCTACTTCGTGTGTAAAATTTCTGGCACATCCCCTACTGTTGATGTTGGACTCTGTACGGTGCCCGTAACTGTCAACACCATATTCTTCAGAAAACCCTACACCTCCATTGGCCATATCACAACCATCAGGCTTACTCCTTGAGCGTAGATAATGAATAGTTCCATAGCGGTGGGAAGGCACAATAGCTTGCTATTCTCAGAAGCACAACTCGTTCGGTGGATGCCCCCCTATGATTTATAAGTGTTTAGAAATTCAAATTCGCTGGCTCCTGCCTTTCCCGGTGCCTTAATGTTAAGCCTACAGTAGATCATTCCAAATCTGGCTCATACCCCATCTCTTATTTTCCCGCTGCCCACTCCCTTTTTCCATAACTCAGACATTTTTTCATGAATAGTGACAGCAACGATCACCTCTCTGCTTGTCAACACAGCAGCGCAACCCTTTCCATGCAACCATGACCCTTTTGATAGACCAATCTACGCACACCCCAGTTGTCACGTAGCTTCCCCCCATACTTCTTTATCATCCCGCGCTCTCTTTCAACTGGTTAGAGTGGTGAGACTGTCCTTCAGTCGGTTAGTCAGGCAGTTGTCCCACCCATGTAGAGCTTCAGGTGACTACCATTTACTCTTCCCGGGAAGGGGTCTCCATTGAGCTTGGCAAGCTGGACCGTGCCTCCATATGTAATGCATTTAGAGCTTTCCAAGGAATTTCTTGAACTTGTTGTCATATAGTAATACTAGATCATTCTCCTTGAAAGTGTGCACCTTGATATGGCGATCATACCACACTTTCTCTCGCTACTTTTGTACCTGCAGATGGAATCCAGCCAAAAACTGTTCCTCCTCAAGTTCCTCTAGTTGTGGAGCCATTCTTCCAACTCCACGCAGTCTGCCATGCCTATCATTGCTGCGATTCATAAACTAGGTACAATGTATTCTATGGGCATGATGGCTTCCTTTCCATAGACCAACCGGAAAGGTGTCTGGCCCGTCAGCTTGATGATCCCCATAAATGGGTTACTATATGGGCTCATTCTGCCTCTTATTTCGACTTAATCCACCATTCTCATTAGTTTGTTGCATGTTTTTGAATATATTTATGCTAATAGAGTGAATTGGGTTAGTCACTTTGACTTGTAGTCTAATGAGTGTTTTATGCTGATTTTTTGGACAATTTTAGACAAAGACAAGGAATTTATGAGCAAATGGCAGCCAAAACTCGAGGAAAATATGGAATAGGACTTGTAGGAGGGGTGTCTCCTTCATTAATGACCCCTTTCCTAGAATCCTCCATTAGCAACTACGAGCACAAAGGCCCACATTGATGATTCCAAGGGGCTGCCGAGCAAGTCAAGTAGGACTGTTGTTTATCTTCAGTTCTAGGAAGCCAAGTTCCTTGATTTTAGGAGGACTGTTGGAAGTTCCCATTTGTATAAATAAGAAGGCTCCAAGCCTCAGTAGGTTAGCCAGTTATTAGTAAATTTTCACACTATTATGCAGCACATTGTTTAGCTCATTTTTGAGTTCCTTTTTAAGAACAGTTTATGTGATGTAACTGCTATTTTTGATAAATGAAGATGAAACAGTTTTTGAGCCAGCACTGATCTCTTTTAGAGGGCCGAAGCTCTTGGGTTAGGGCCCAACCCAAGCTGCCCATCACCTCCTTCTATGTATTTATATGTTTTTTCTTCCATTCATGAGATAATTTTGGTGGCATAGGTTCACTTTACTTCGTTAGATTAGGTTTCTTTTGATGGTTAGCATAGTTGTTTTTGTTTCAGTTGCTCAAGTAGGTTGCTGCAGTGATAGAAAAAGAGTCAAAAAGGCCAACAACAAGCCTTGATCTCCTTTCTCCTGTCTTGGGACTATTATTTGAGGTCAAGGCACTACTACTGCCACCAAAAACATAGTTTTTGCTCTTCCATGCAACTGCTAGTGTGATAACTTGATTTGGAAAAGTTGATATTGGTTCAGATTCATTTGCTTAGATCATTTCCTATTCTTTTACCATAGTTCTCTCGCATGATTTTCTGAGGCAAGTGTCAGAGGGGAAGCTTATGGAAGATTCTATGATTTTCCACCTCGCAAAATGTCTCTGCCATTTGTCCATTCTCGTCCATCACACCCTACAGAGGGGCCATCTAGTATGCATCGTACCCTTTACACTGGGAAGGTGATATGCATCGCGTTTGCATTGGGTATTCAGTATGGTCTAGTTTTAACCATTTCTGAGCAGTTTTTAGTGGAGAACTTTTGGGAGATGATGTAATCAGCTGACCTTGTTCCTTTAGGTAGTGAAGCAACACTTTTAGGGACTTAGGAGCCCTCAGTTTATGGACATTTATGATTTGGGTTGCAGTTCCCAAAAATGTATATAACAGTTGCCCCCTAAAGCATGAGGTCGTTAATCTTTTTATGTCAGGTGAAATGCTTTATCATGAGGATCCGAAGTTTTTTCGAGCTAGGAGGCGACCTGTAATAAGATACAATACAATACATTATCTTCATAATATTTTTCATGATATAGCTGAGGTGGGCATTCCCATGTTCAGCTTTATAAATTCATTTTCACGTACATAGGACAAACAATTGTCTGTGTAGCAGACTGATGATTCGGACTCATCATCCTTTGATTTGGATGATCATCTATTTGGCAATGATGTACATTTGATGTCTTTATATTCCTAAATATATCGCAGCCAGGATGGATGAAACTAGATCTAGGGTCTTCAAAACTTGTTCAATCTTCGCTTGGAGTACAAGTCGATCCATGTGAAAAAATGTTCTGGAGTCGAACATGGAAAGACATCACCTGATTACAAGCCAATGATGTAAGATATTAACAGGCACGAGAGGAATCACCAATAATGACAATGACCCTCAAGGTACTATAGTACAATTCACGTGGTGTGAGAAAGGACTTGGCGTCGAACACCACGCAAAATCTCTCGGTCGAAGGCCATTAATGTAAACCTGTCGCCGAAAGTGAGAAACTTGCCATTGAGGCATGCAAGCTTCAAAGTACTGAAAGGGTTGTTCCTAGGTTGACTTCTTAGATAATGAGCTAATTTCGACAAGAAGTGACCCATCGTAGGAGGGCCTTAATGAATCCCACATCTATGACATGGAATAAAGCAAATGATTTTGGAGGTGAAAATGGTCTGATGATATAGGGTTCAGGGTGGCGGTCATGAAAGAATGGAGCGTGAATGTATTGCAGCGGGTGAGACACAGGTGAATTCTCTGAATGACTTCTCTTGAAAATATCCGCGACACTAACGATGGATTGGTAGCATTAACCCCAAATATGGATGGTGTGACAGACCAATGGTGATATGACCAGTGAACGGAACAACCCAACTCGACTCGGATGCATAGAGAAAGTGTCATGTTCAAGAGCGACTTGCTACCAATAAAGTTTTTTCAAGTTTTCTTCCCAATTTTCCCCAGTCATTGCTGACCAGTACCTCTTTATTTTTGTCAAGCTTGAGGAGGATAACATATGCTTGTTCTATAATTCGCCCTTCGGGCGAACCTGTCACTATATTTTAATGAACCTAGCGACAGTGAAACTCGTTCTCGTCCATTTGGATGAGTTTGTCGCTATTTAGTTTTAACGAGTTTAACGACAAAGATAACCAAGTCCTTTTCAATTTTAGAGAGTCTGAAAGGGATGGGAAGGAAACTCCAAAGATTCTTTTTCGTCATATAATCCCTTAAGTTCAAAAAAGTGTAAAATAATATGAAAGGGAAGAATGTTCGGTAATTTTAACGAGCCGAACAAGACAAGCGCTCGATCTTTTTGTGTAATAATCCCTCGAGTCCAAAAAGATTAAAATCTAGAGGAGGGATAGCACTTCTAATGACTTTAACGAGCCAGAGAGGCTAATCGCTCGACAATATTTTCATATTTTACGAGTCAGTTGAAAAGAGCTTAAAGGAGACTCATTTTTCGAGGAAAGAGTGATGATTTCAGGTAGCAGCTGATTCCAGGTAAGGTTTGTAATTTTCCAATCATGGTAGTGTCACAAGGATGGCTAATAGAATCACTTTTCGCAGATGTTCCTCGAAAGGGTAAACAATTAAATGGAGGTGAATGATCGGCTAAAAAACATAGCGGAGGTGATGGTGGGAACACGACCAAGGTTCAAAAGCTAATGATAATGCATTCACAATGGTTATTTACCGGAAAATTGGTTCATTTTTTAATGAGCTTAAACTCTGGGGGAAACGTTTGCTCATTGCTTATGTTTATTTTTTAACGAGCTTGAATTCCGTGTTAAAACTGCTCATGCTAGTGATATAATAAGGATATCTCATCTAAGATGCCATTTTTTATGGAGCTTGCACCTTTTAAAGATTTTCCCCGAATCCTTTCTTTATGCAAGCTAGGAAACGACCAACCTTATGAGTTTAAAGGGTTAGAGGACCTACAAATTTTAAAAATAAATGGTCGCTCTTCACTTGCATGCAAAAAGGTTTGCATGCCCCCAGGTATAGTGAAAAATTCCCAGGTTACCATATGAAAGCTCTCCATCCGCATCACAGACAAAATGCTTCCTTGGCGATGTCTACAGAAATAGACAAAGGTGAGTGGCGTAGTTTTCTCCACTCACATAACTTTGACAAGGGAATCTTATTCTAGTCTAATCCCATTTTCCTAAATGGACAGGTGTGTCAGACTAGTCATATATCCTTCGCGGAAACCTACTCTATACCCAAGGTTTTCCTACTGAAATAGACCACGGTGCATGCCCCCTGGGTTTCAATCATATCCTCCTGAATCACTCGCGCTCATCAGGTGGACGGACTGGAGATCGATGAGACATTCCTTGTTTGAAAAGACCATTTAGGGATGGAATTTGACTATTTGCTATGTGTGAACCGGGGAATGATAGTTGGTCTATGAGCTTGACCACTCTACCTTCGTGAGGAAAACACATTACTCTAAAGAGTGAGGAGACAACGACTCCCATGCAATAAATATAGTCATGCCCAAAGAGTAGATTATAATCCAGGGGTCCTTGGACTACCATCACGTTCATGTGAATGATTTTCCTTCTCAAAGTAATGGGCACATTGGGAAGGATCCCTAACGGTCGACTGGTTCCTTTATCAAAGCCTGTCAAATTTCTCATTTCAGGCAAAAGCGATGGCGAACCAAGCGCTTTACAAGAAGTTGAGGAAAGGATACTCACAGAAGCCCCTTCATCTATGATGGTACCAGCCATGACCATTTTGTAATCTTGTACAATGATTCTGAATGGTACACTAGCTGGTACATGGGGTCTTCCTAGTAGATTCCAATCAAAGGAAACGACTAAGTTGCTTGGAGGTGGGACCAAGTAGACGGCCAGATATGACTCTAATGAAATTCCTTCCTGCGGTAAAGGAATGGGTAGACTGCCCCCAAGTTCATCAGAGTCTGTGTTTACGAAAAGTATTTGAACGGTGTCGTTCTCTTTCTCTTCAGTGACGGTATCATTTGAAGATGAACCTTCTGAAGGCAAGACCGGGTCAACTGCCGTCTCGAGCTTTTGAATTTTGTCTGGTATGGATTCAGAGGGTTCATTTTCAATGATAGACGTTTCGGCCGACCATAATGGCGTGCCAGCCGGATTTTCAACCAGTGGTGGACTCGGCAAGAGTTTCTTGTATCCAGGAGGGAGTCGTAGCGATGAAGCAAGACGGTCATCCAAAACTCTTTTAGCTTCATCTAGAAAGGGACAACGGTGGATGGCGTGATCACCTTCACACAATATACAAGGAAATTTGTGATTCCTTTTCTGTCCAAATACTTCACTTTCACTGATTGATGGTGTGCTTTCAACATGATCATCAGAGGTTGACGACACCAGATTGTGCAAACAAGGAGACCAATCCCTTAAGATCCGAGGGATGCAAGGACAAGCTCGATGATAGTGGTCTCCTTTGCAAATGACACATGGAGATTTAGGTTTAGACGGTGCGGTGTGAGGATTTTTGCTAGACGGCGCATGGTTGCCCCCTTTCACTTTTGGTTCTTTCTTCTTATTTTTTTTTTCTTTTTTCTCTTTCCACTTCTTCTTCTTCTCAGTTGCTTGATCTTTAGCTTTACCAACTTTATCAAGTGAAGAGGAAGGAGGAGAGGGAGAAACAGACAAAGTAGAAGGCTAGGGGTTAACTCTAGTATCATCTAGTTGCTGACTTGACTGTTCAGGAATTATGGTATTCTGAACGACAGAGGTAGAGAAGAGCCATATGAGCAAACCAATCGTCAACCCTGGAAGTGACAATGTGGCTATATGGGGTGCACCAACATCTCCCCAAGAGGAGAAAGGACTAGGACTTCCCCCAAGGGGAAATCCTTGGTTGGTAGACTCCATTTTTCTCAACCTAAAGACCAACGAGGGAACTTGTGATGTTATTCCGATTAAAATAAATTTTAGGTGCTTTGACACAACTTGTTTTTTCAATTTTAAAGAGTTTAGAAAAAACAAAATATGATTCTAGTCGCCTTCGATTTTTAATGAGCCTGAAGTGACAAGTGCTCAGATGGACCTTTTCTTTTAAGGAGTTAGAAAAGGAATGAAAGAGACTTCTCTGGAAATCTAGGCAGAGGGGATTACCAAACCAATTGCAAAACTGCAGAATACTTTTTACGGTACAACATTCAATCTTCCTGAATGTTGTGTTCAGTACATTGCGATCGATAGGGCGGCAGACACGGCTTCCTAAGGATAAAGGATATAGCCTATTGTGGTCTCCCAATATATACTTGACGGTGCGTGGGAGCACAAGTCCGTACTGGCACTTGCTGTCTCAGAGTGGAGGAATCACCCAACCAACAATGAAAACAACAGTTACCAGGTTTTACGACACCGGAATACATCTCTAGCCAAGACTTCTAGATGTTGTGCATTAGGTTCTGAAGAATTTTTAGATTCATTAAATTTATTTTATAGTTGATCTTGTTTAAAAATTTGCCTTTCAAGTTCACCACGTGATGTGTATACAATTCCTAAAATGCAGTATAAGATGATAAACAACTGTTTAATCTTCTTTTGGCAATGAAAACCCTAGCTACTAAGGAAAGAAAATTGAGAGTCTTTCAACAAAGATCATAGAGCACACACTAAATGCACTGTCCTAAGTCAAACCAAGCAGTCTAAATGCAAATTCACATGCATGCATTTGTTTTTAGCCTTCTTAATGTATAAATAACGATAAGAAGCTAAGTGCAAATCTGAATTATTTTCAAAGCGACAATACTTAACAAATTTCTTTTCAAAATGAAGTGAAGATAATGGCGACACTTTGCGATTTTGAAATGAAAACTGTTTTTTGACACTTTAAAAACTACTAATTCAAATCATATATAAGAGTAACAGTACAATCGACTATCAAGAACAATGGGACTCTCTTCTATAACTGAAAACGACGCTTACGACACTTTCAGATTAAGAAACACCAGTTCGACTACGCTACTTCTTTGCAAAAGAGAACTAAAAATGACACGCAATACATAAAAACACTTATAGTTATTTGCACAATAGAGGTAGAATGATGGAAGAGAAGGGGGTTTTCACAGAGATATACTGACCACAGACAACAAAACTCCTCAATAGAACTGAAAAGAGTGAAGAAAAACCAAAGTCTGAAGTAAAATCAACCTTCCCTGACCATCGCACCTGTCACACAGGGAATCTAGTATGCAGTGCATCTACTGCACACGGGAAGTGCGATGCATACAGACTTCCTTGAAGAGAGGGTGCGATGGCACCAGTGTGAGACTTTTAACCAGTCCTTGCTCACAATTTATAGCTCAGTTCAGGGATTTGGGCCGAGTAATTTATGTTCAGTAAATGTAAATCACAGGGGTTGATCTAAGGAGGTTACTAGAGACACCACTTAGGGAAATTAGAACGTTTGCAGATTGATTGTTCAATTTATAAACAAAACCTGGAGATAGACTGAAGCAACATTGATCTACTTTGCATTTTTATAACAAATGAAGTTCGAAGGCTAGCTGGCTTGACTTCAGACTCTGTCTGTAAGTTTATAAAACAAACAAAGATAGACTAACAAACAATCTGTTCGCTCCCCAATGGAGTCACCATTTTGTTACCAGGAATAGTGTCCACTCGGAGTTGCTATTCCTAGTAAGACTGGTAGCTATCTTAGAAACAAACAAGTAAAGTCTACTTTCATTTTCCTTTATGAAAATAGATAAGAGTGGAACAAAGGACACCAACCTTGGTCTTGCACTTGGTTCCTTACTTGATTCCTCTCCTTCCTGATAGATCTTTGCCTCTTCTTCTTCATCTGCCCAGCTTCAAAGAGCACATGTGGAATCAAAGCAACATACTACTATCGAAGAACAGAGATCTATATTCATAAATAACACAGGACCATATATGTATTAACCATACAAATGCATATACAACAAACATAACAAGAATATGGGAAAAACTTCAAATAGCTTTATTAATATCAAGAACAACAAGAGGATACAAACCAATAGTCTGACCCAGCATCATCCTCCAACAAGAAAGCCCTTCTTCACCTCAAGTAAAGCTTAGATCACGAACACTATGAAGTTCACACAAAAAACCAACAACACCTTTACAAGATACAAGATTCTAGCCCTGGATCTCTGTTGATGAGGGATCCAATATAGATGATTGTAGGGGGTGAGTCATCTTCTAGGGTTTTGATTAGTGTCCTCTCTCTGATAGTTCTTGATTCCACTTGGAGACTGATGATCTCTTACTCATCCCTGGTTGAAAACAAAGAGGCAAGTGTCAAAGGGGAAGCTTTCGGAAGATTCTATGATCTTCCACCTCGCAAATTGTCTCTGCCATTTGTCCATTCTGGCCCATTGCACCCTACAGAGGGGCCATCCAGTATGCATCACACCCTTTACACTGGAAGGTGATATGCATCACACCCTTTGCACTGGGTATTCAGCATGGTCCAGTTTTGACCATTTCTGAGTAGTTTTTAGTGGAGAACTTCTGGGAGATGATGTAATCAGCTGACCGTGTTCCTTTAGGTAGTGAAGCAACACTTTTAGGGACTTAGGAGCCCTCAGTTTATGGACATTTATGATTGGGGTTGCAGTGCCCAAAAATGTCTATAACAATAGCACAGGTGGTTTTGAGGTCTATATCATGTGTTTCTTCAGTCATTTGTAAAGATTGGACTCTTGTGAATGCTTTGAGCACTATTTTACATCATCTCTACAATTTGGAAAGGAAATAGACTAGGGTTTGCAGCATTTTGTGGGATTCTTGTGGCAAAGTGACTTATTATTGTTTTTCCTTCTGCGATTCAAGTTATCATATGTTTATGTGTGCCATTATCTCTCTCTTTTCTTCTTAACAAATTCATTCCCTCTCCAACTCCTCACCAGTCTCAAGACTCACCATTACATCTAATTTGAAGTACTAAAGCACTTGCCTACCTCGCCCCACAGAAACCTCTGCAAGACTGAGTTCATTCCCTGGACCTAAAACTGCCTTTCACATTTGATCCAACAAACCAACATAAAATTCAATCAAACTTCTCTGAGTATATACCTAGCCTAAAATTAGTCTTTATATTAGTCATCTCAAGCCTCATTTTTTATATTTTCCTGAGATTGACAAGGAGAGAGCCCTCTCTCGACCTAGTAGGGCTAGCTACCCGGTTAAGCGTGGTTTGATGTTACCCTAGACCTGCTTTCTCAACCTGAGGTAGATTTAGGCCTTAACAAAGTGTGAAAGGTATCTAATGATAATGTCAGTGACGTGAGATGCCCTCGGTGCATTGGCACTTCTAGGATGAGGGAGGTCTAGAATGATGGTATAGACATAACTAGATTGTGCATAAATTAGATCAGATTTCAGAGAGGTTTGGAGAGATTCTTCCTTGGTTTGAGGAAAATGGGATGTGACATATTTTCCAATGGGAGATAAAAGGCTCCTAAGAAACCAATCTAGATAAACACAGTCTTCAAAAGGCAAGGAACGACATGTGCTCCTCCTTTGACACCATTCTTGAACATGGTTAGAAAGGTGAGTGGCAAAGGACTGACAAAATGTGGTAAGTAGATCCATACCAGTGTCGTACTGGAGAGGTAACTAGAAATGTGAAAGGAACGCTTAAGTGAGCGTTGTGAAAACAGAATGAGATGCAGAGGGCTAGTCTACATACCATTTTGCAAGGTCTCCAGTGAGCATGTATTAGAAGAGCCAAAGACGAATGGAGTCATCGGTTATGGAGTTGGATGAACACCACATGTGGAAGGATTGAACATGGTTGGTAGGATCCTCTCCAGTATTACCCTCAAACTTCGGGATGTTCGAGGGAAGCTTAGTGAACATAGAGAGCCAACCAGAATCATGGTGTATGGGGTCATTTATCAATTGTTTAAAATCCGGTAGACTTAACCCAGCCATAAAGGGGAGCATGGGAGCTATCAAAACAGTTCCTAAGACTATTTCACCTGATGTGTCCACCAAGATAGAACCAGATTCAACACTAGTTTGGGTTCCAGCACTAGTTGTGGGTCTAGACATGGTGACGATATGTGGTGAAGGAGGCTTAGAATCAGATGAGGAATTAGAAGGACCAGGAGAAGAGTTGGTGTGGGGACTTTAAGGGCTATGAACTCTAACTTGATGAGGAGGGGTAATATGACCAAGAGGAAACTAGGGGTGAAGGCCTAATAGTCTCCGCGAAAAATGCCTTGGTGGTGCAATGATGGTAGGACACACGTGACACGGAAATGGTGAAGAGAGATCAACAATATATCTTTGTCTTGAAGTGGGGAGATAAATTTATTATGTTAAGTCTTGGCTCAACAGTGTAAACCAAGCACCCTTCGCTTAAGGTGTGCTTGTGTGCACAAGTGTATTAATTGATTAAGCCCAGATTGTGTTTGTAAAAAAGAAAAAATCTTGCTGAAAATAAACTGAAATAAAAAACAAAAAATGAGCAGCAAAATGATTAACTAAACCCCACCCAAACCAGGTTTTGCAAAAACTATACTTCTTGGTGGCTAAACCGATGGAAAATACACTAAAATGGTCAAGAGATATAAATATCGGTATGGCTGGGATCAAGTGACACTAAGATGATGGAAAGTGGTGCAACAACAACAAAAAACCAGAGGGGAATATTGCTGCAAAAAGATAGCGAGATGGGTGAAACACCTAGGGCAAGCGATGTGACCCTAAGGAAAATGAAAAAACAAGTTTAAATGTGAAACTATGGATGGTAGCAACCTATCTTATTAGATATGAAACAAAATGGTACAAATCTGGAAAATGTGGCTGAAAGTGCTACAAAAACTTAGACTACTTACTCAACTAAAATCCTCCTAGAAAGGTAAAAGTGTACTAGAATCCCTAGGGGAGGCTAAATTAAAATTCTACAAGTAAATTAGAGTGGATCAAGGCCTAAGTGGGATGAGACAAAGGTCAGACAACCTAGTAGACATCTCTTTGCAAAACCCAAAAACCGATATGAGAAAAACACTAAAACCCAAAAATCATAGGTACTGACCTGTTTCTCTATAGGCATCACATTTTTTGGGTTGTTTAGTATGTACTAGCTTCCTGATCACACTTTTTGGGCCAAAAAGTGAGATTTCTACTTAATGGATCTTAGTCAGAAAATCTCAGAAAAAAGTGTCGCCTTTGTTGCAGCTAGTTGCTGTGACCTGCACAAAAAAACAGAAAGCTTGTGGAAGTCATAAACTTATCATATCTAGGGTTAAAAAAATAGGAAACATTAATAGCACTGAAAAAAGATAAAACCCTAAGCAGAAAATAGAAGGTCACCTAGGGTTCTGGATTTGAAGTATAAAACCCAGTGGAGTTGCCAATTTTGTTGTAGTGTTTTCTTCTCAAACATGCACGAAAAGAACCCACTTAAGATTGTGGATGACAAACAATCTCAACAATATAAATGGCTGCTAAACATCATATATTTGTAGCAACTGATAGAAACAGAACATGCCAAAGTTTGGATCTATGCCATAATCATAGTTAAACAACAAAAATAAAGAGTAATAACTCCAATCATCCAATGGAAACCATATATGTAAAGAATAATTTTATTATAATACCTGTGAAGAGAACAAATAAATGTTACCAGTCCCCCTCTATGGGATGGATTCTTGGTTATCCTCAAACGTCTTCAACTTGTGTAGAGTATCTCTCCTCTATAATGCATAAACCCAACAAAAATATGGTGTGCGACAATGAAAATAATCAGAGTTACAAGAGTGAGTGCACCAATGAAAATAATCAAAAGAGAATAATGAATGGAAAACCCTTCTATTTATAACAAAATATTGAGTTATCCTCGAATAATGAGCAATACTAAAATATTATTGATCCCATTCTTGGAATAACCACTAGGAATATTTTATTATATTTGTTTAGGAGAGAAAAAGTATTTAAACTTTTATTTAGAAATAATAAATAAATAAATGATTTATTTATCATCTCAAGGAATTGGTTAAGAAATAATAAACAAATAAGGATTTATTTAATTATTCCTAAGGGATTTAGCCAAATTTAACAAAGAATAATAATTAATGAGTGATTAATTAATTATTCTTAGAGGAAAATAAGAAAAATAATGATTTGTTTGTTTATTTTTCATGATTGGGTCAAATTTGACAAGGAATAATAATAAAACAATGATTTAATTAATTATTCCTAGAAGAAAATCAAATAAATGGTGATTTATTTAATTATTCTTCATGTGTTTAACTATACATTACTTAACAAAGGTGGTTTATTAGGAAATTTCTCACAGTGAAAACAATTTTACTATGGTAAAATTGGCTTTACATGGTGTACTTAGATCCATCTAGTAAATTAGGCTAGATGATCAATTTTTTGGTGATAACACTTAGGCACTCTCGACCTATTTCCATTACATATGCACTCTCAACCACTTCTTTGTAGCAAAACCACACTTGGTCCCTTCTTAGTAGCGCTCACACACATAGAGCTCTCCACTTAGCTCACTCAACAATGTTGCATTCCCCCCTGTTGCTCCATTGCAATCCTGGGTTTTGTTCATCTACTGCATAAGGAACAATGTTGACTCTATTGCCATATACACAGTTCCTTCAATCTTACTTCTACATGGCTCTCCATGCCATTGTTCCATTACAATACAAGGCCACTACATCCATATTAAATGAAGAATGGGATCTTAGCACTTCTCCACACTAACAATTAAATCTCATTCAACCTGCACACTACAACAAGGCTCCCCATGCTAACTAATTGCCTACACAATTTAGATTATACTTCAGGAATGACTTCTCTAAGCTTGGTATAATATTTATTCAATTCCATGAATCATGGAAGGAAGACCAGGTATGCTTGTTCTGAAGTCAACTACTACCTATGAAAATCATGGTCCTCTATGTCTCAGGCTCATGCCTTCGACAGTGACCATTGAATCCATTGCAACATATGTGCAATCATGGTCCTTGATACCTTGACCTAATGCTCTCTATAGTTTCCATTACTCCAGTTGGAAACTCATTTCCATGCTTAGAGGCACTAAGATCTTCACTAGTTTCCGACTCATCCATGCATGCTAACCAACCTATAGAGGTCCTCTAAATATGGTACAAGTGCCAAGCTTGGCCCAACATTCCAAAGCACCATCGATATAACTTTGCAACCTTTTTTTATTATAGCCCCTTTTTCTTAGGACCTTTAACTATTTCTCAACCATAGGACCAGGTCTCTACAACCATTGGCTAAGACTTTGGGCACTAATTCCCTCTATGCCCTTCACGGGCTGAATTCCCTTTGTTAATGATTTCATGCGATTGGTCTCACTGTTACATGAAATGACCAAGTTCTGATGCTAAGGCTAGAGCTCCCAATTTGGACACTTTTATTTTTCCCCTTTATCATTATTTCATGCCCTTGATCTTATTTGTATGTGAAATGACCATGGGTTAGGGCTTAGTCTATAACCCTTTCTATCCTGGCACATTAAGCCTATGCATCTTTATACACCCATTGGGATCATGCCGCAGGGTCGACATGTCCTGTGAGGACTACTCGACATCATTCTCATTTGTTTCCACTTTCCCACAAGGCTTCTTATCAATCCTCCATGTCCCTATGCTTTATCTTCTGGTGCATTCCTTAGCTGCAGCTGTTTATCTCCGTCGGGGTATTCTGACCAGGCCAAGCTATTAGGTAGGACCACCTATTGCATCCACCAACAAATCAATTTCCTGTCAGTGTGAGCTATCCTGTGGGGTCCGATCGGTGCTATCAATAGCCAATCAAAGGCCCCACTAGGATGAGCTTTTAGATTGATGTGTCTCAGTTCCCACTACCTAACACTTTCACTTTCTGCAATTAAAATCATCGTCAAGCTCTGAGGGTCTGGTTGTTAATGTGCATTTTTCTCTGCAGACATCTCTTCAAGGGTTGTTTTATTCTTGATAGGACATTTGAAGTTTGTCACGTAAATTGAGTTCTATTATAATTGCTTCTACTCTATGAATTGGTCATATTTGATATGCTCCCCCTGAACATAGATTGACTCTATTTTGAATAATCCTTTAGTTCTGGAAACCTTATGTGGTTGGTTGAAGCAATATTCTTGCCAATGCATATTTTGTATCAATTAGAAGAAACTGTTACCAATGAAAACTACTCATAGTATTTGTGATACATGCAAATATCATCCATAGTGATGCATTTGGGATTTACACTTCACTGTTGTTGTTTTTTTCTGTGGCTATGCTAACTTCACTTGAGCATCTCCATTAACCAACTTTTCTCCCCTTGAGATCATATAATATCCAAAAAGGGACTTTCATTCCTATGTAATGTTTCTTTTTGAGGAAGAAAAATATTGCCTACTACTACTACTAAATGAACTCCCCCTGAGTCAATGCACTATGATCTCCTGCATCTGCTTCTTTTTAGCTGCGTGGGGACATATCCTCTAGACTTGACTTGTCTATGAGATTATTTTCATTCCACACTTTTGCTGCAACACCTCTTCTCCCACTTGTACCTAGGACTTATGGAGTCACAAAAATCCATAAAGAAGGTATCTAGTTAAGACCTATAGTGAACACCACAGGATCTCCAGCTTATTTTCTAGCTAATTCTTTTGTCAAAGCCTTAAACACCGTGGCTGGCCATACTAACTCATACGTTAAAGATTCCTCAAATTTTGTTAAATTAATTATAGATATAAAAGTTGACCCTGAAGACATTATAATTAGCTTTGATGTTGTGTCCCTTTTCACAAAAATCGCTCTTAATGAAGCTATCTAGGTTATGAATAAGTTGGTTGATCCATAAACAACCAAACTTGTTGAAGTGTGTTTCAAATGTACTTTCTTCTCCTTCAAAGGAGAATACTTTGGCCAAACTAGTGGAGTAGAAATGGGTTCCCCTCTTTCACCTATTGTAGCAAACATTTATATGGAAGAATTTGAAAGTTTGGCCCTCAACACTTATCATGTAAAACCTAAAATTTGGAAAAGGTTTGTGTATGACACTAATGTCATATGGCATCATGGTAAATAAGAACTCCTAAAATTCTTGCAATGCCTTAATAACATATCTAAGTACATTTAATTTATCTTGGAAACTAAAATTAATGGTTGCGTACCTTTCCTTCACATTCTAATAATCAAGAAACCTAATGAACTACCGTAAAAAGACTCATACTAAAAATTAAGTTCATGTTGATTCCCATCACTACCCTACACAAATGATTGGCGTCATTACAACTCTAGCTACCAAAACCTTCATGACCTCTAGAGAAGATTATAATAGTGATGAAAGTAACCACCTAATGGATTCTTTAGAATGTTAGGCTATAGAGATAAATACATATTCACTGCTCTTAAAAAATCTATTGGAAATAATACTGAGAGGGGGGCTGAATCAATATTATTAAATATATAAATTTTTCATTTCATACTCAGATTTATATACGCTACTTCATTGAAAGTAACTTGTGTGTACACACAACTATATTTAAGGCAACCAACATATATCCAACAAACTTATGATTCAATTAATTCATCATATGTTGATATTTAATTAGTGCATGAGTACTTCATTAATCATATAAACAATAACCATGTGCAGTAATAACAGGAAAAACCACGACACATAAGAAAAACACACAAACACCAAGATTTAAGGTGGAAACCCAATGCGGGACAAAAACCACCTGCTGTTGTCTTCTTTTAATATAAGAAAAACCTTTTTACAATCTTGTACTGGTCCAAACAGATACCAGTATGCATGCACCCACCTACAGAAGGCTACAACCTTCTCTTGTTCTCCAGCTTCTACTGGAAGAGAGCTACAACCCCTTAGCTCTTATACTAGTTGATCCGTTTACTAGTATGTAGCCACTGACCTACAAGAGGCTCCAACCTTCACTCATTTTCCAGCTACTACTAGAAGGGAGCTCCAATCCCATGGCTCTTGTACTAGCCGATATGTTTACCAGTATGTAGGCGCCAGCCTACAGAAGGATATGACCTTATCTCTTCCTCCAGGGACCACATTTCATAAATTTTCAGACTGGATACTCCTCGAACACAACACCACAATCTGAAGGCCACTTTTCATCAAATTTTCATACTGGACCCATCAACAATGTTGATGCTCAAAATCAATCACAACTGCAATACAACCATCAAATACATTTGTATCAACTAATCACTGAAACCCAATCAATCTTTGATATAACTGAAACAATAAATAACTGAAACCTCTGAACCTTTGACACAAACGAATCAAACAATCATTGAACCTCTGACACAACTGAATCAACCATTCATTCAAAATTAATCAAATTCAACCATTCAACTAGAACAGACAGATCATTGTAACCAGTACATAGATCTAAACCCAGAACACTGCATCAACAACCAGAACTAACTGTAACCTCAAAAGTCATGTGTCAGAATGTATACGCTCCTTTAATGAAGCAAACTTGTGTGTATAAGCTACTTCCTTTTGCCCAACTTGCGTATACCTCTAAAGATGTTGAATCATTAAACCTATGAACCACAAACTATAGCAATCAGTGACATTCTGAAGATCTACTGTCATATTATAGAGTTCTAAACAGATAGCAACAATGATCACCCTTCTTTCTCAATCAATTAATAAATGAGACACAAACTATTTATGCATTCATTTTTACTTTCAGATCTCAGAAGACTTCATTGATAGATAGCAATAAAACAACAACACTAATTTGATAGACCAGTCCTCCTTGAACATCAAGCTTTTCTTTTGCATACGCTACTTGGAAGAGCTAAACTAGCGTGTATACGCACCTTCGCAAAAGCGAACCAGTGTATAGATTTGAAAATACTTACTTATAACTTCGTTGCAATTCCCGACTTCAGACATACCTAAATCATCACATATAAAGGATAGCACATGTGTTAGCAATCAGATCTAGCCCATCCATTATCATATCACATAATGATAAGTCATTATGATCCTGATCCATCATTAGATTTCATACATCATCAAATGCTTAGGTGCATATTTAGTCTAGATCAAGAAAAGCATCAGAAACCCATAACATGCATATTTTATTTTGATATAACACTTCATAAGATATTCACTTCTTGTGCCCTTATCCCTTTGATCTTCTCCTCCTTATATAGTTTGAGGCCTTTCTCAATACCTTCGACCAAAACCACTTAGGACCAAATACCTTGGACCAATACCTTGGACCAAATACCTCAGACGAATACCTTGGATCAAATACCTCGGACCAATACCTCGGACCAAAACCTCAGACCAATACCTCAGACCAAATACCTTGTACCAAAACCTTGGTTTTCCAACATGTACTCTCTTTTCCTTCTATGGGAGTGGATGTATATGTATATGCTATTTTGTTTTCTATGGACTAGCGTGTATATGCTATTTTGACTAAGTGGACCTGCATATACTTCTTAAACTCCTTTACATCAACCTTTTCCTTTACTTTCTTTATTCTGATCAATAAACCTTAGTGCCATCTTCTTGATCCTCTGTACCATTTCCCTATTTCCTTTGAATATACCTATTACACTATAATTTGCCATATTACTTTTAAAATGATTCCTTTGAACTAGCATGGATTCTATCACATCTAATATCTGTCCTGTAGATTCATCTAGTTACGTAGATTCATCTAGTTACCATATACAATTGAGTTGTTATGCTACAAGTGGGTTTCCATAAAGTACACCACATGTATCATAGTTCCAACAATCTCCCCCTTTGGACTTGATGGCAACCATGTTGGTTTTGATTACTGCAAGTCGTAGAAATTGTTTAGAGATAACAAGAGACACCAAAATACTCTCCCCCTTTGACATCAAGGGTAAAGGGCAAACCAAGATATTCTCCACCTTTGATACCAAGGGCAAAGGGCTAACCAAAATGAAGACTTTCATATCTGAACAGCTGAATATGAACATTGATCATGCTACCCCTAGGCACATTTTGAATTCTCTTATTAAACTCCCCCTTTGTACATGTTGAGATGCACTATACCATCCATGCTCCCCTTGAGCACATGCAAAGTCTGCAAATATTTTTCTAAGAGAATAACATGACTCTATAACTCAGCTATGTGAGTATTACCTTCATATCATCAATGATTCATACGTACATCAATCTCCCAACCAAGTGGGGATATACCATATAGAAATTATTACATCATCCTTTCCATGCATAGTGGGGGCATAAATTACATCATATGACCAAAAGGACGCATTAAAAGACTATGAAAGACAAAGACATATTATTACATCATGGACCTTTATATGACCTTTTCATCGATTGATATACATAACCTTTATAACAAAGACCAAAGTTCTAAACAAGACCATGATAGTCATCAACAAATATCATACACCATATATGATTTGCACCATAAGCATCTGTCAGCAACATCCATACCTGCAACTTGTATATGTCCATGATCACTTCCAAAGATATGACAAAGTAAATATCATCAACCTGTGGCAAAGTATGCTGTATATAGATATCAACTCATCCTCTTGATCTCATAAGGATCAACTTACTTCGTTTCCATAGTAGAAAGAGCCTTATCATAACCTTCCATGAATCAACTAAGCATATGTCAAATCTCCAAGAAGTAATAAAAAATCATTCATATAATATCATATGCATGTGAAAACACCATAGTCATCATCTATGATCATAACATCATCATTAAGAATTGCATGATATTTCCACAAGAATCCTCAATATATCAACCATGTATTATCACTAGGGAATATCCCCCATACGATAAGAATTAACCATGCTAATCAACATATGTGAGTATCAAACCTATCATCATAAAGTAAGAAGGAATCATCATTATGTGACTACATAAGCCATGTCTTCGAATATCCATGTCTTCAAATAGCTATTTCTTCATGAGACCTGTAATAGCACCATTCTCTTGGCCAACCAACAATATTTATCAATATGCAACTTAAGTAATTATCCATGTATCCTGCATAATGTGTATCCATCAAAGAGATAACAATATGTAGCTAGCAAACCATGAGCCCGTAGTAATTTTTCAAGGTCTCTTGGTATTAACAACAAAAACAATCCTTAACCATGTGAGAGCCAATAACTATAGGAATCCTACATAATAACTACACCATATGAACTTTATGCATCTTAAAAGAAATGAGTTACTCATTGTCAAATAATGAAGTTGTGTACTCAAGATTTGTACTTCTCCTTGTCCTTATGAAGATAATCATGTAACCAACATATATGTACTGTATGCATCATCAAAAGTCTTCCATAATCACCCATAAATCTGATCTAAATTAACAACTATGTAACCCCAAGCAATACAAGTATCATCATCATAGGCAACTCATAACCGCAACATAGCATGATGTATCATTTAAACACTTTAGCGACATAAGCCTCATCACCATTGATAAGAATCATTAGGTACCAAATAGTTCTAAACATGGTTCCGACAATGCAATATTAGAAGCATAGCATATTCTCCTCCTGAACCTATGCCACCTGTTCACTGTCATATCTGATCATTGCATATATCAATAATAAATATCAAGACATCATCATCAATCAGATATACATCAAGTTATCAACAACTTATGAGGATCAAAAGCACTTCTAAATAACATCCACAGATTGTAGTCATCTATCATCATGATAGAAAAGATAATTGATAATTGTCTAAACCATATCAGATCAATTTTCTGACTTTGTCCCACTGCTTCTTCATCAAACCAACATATACACGACTATGCAGCTTCTAACTCACGTATATACCTGACTTGTATTCATGATAACTGCATATGAGAATTAGAACACTAAAATTTCATACTTTTAGTTCCTCCTGAGCCTGTTCTATCTACATACTGAGCTATGCCTCATATTTCTGGTTGCACTTCCTTCTTCTTCCATACCTTGGAGTGTGATGATGTTTGCTCTTTTTGGTATGTTGGCTGAAATTTCCTCCTACATTCTTTTGTTATATGCCCAAACTTGTTACAAGCATAACATATTATATGTTTCATATTCCCTCTATAGTAGTTAATGGCTTTGTGACCAAACATATTCCAGGAAAAAAATTATCCCTTAAAGTAACTAGAAGTTGATGATCTTTTTGTGTGATAGTTATTAGCTTGAATCATTCTACTTCTGCATCTGGCTGCAACATGTCCAAAATTATGACATGTAAAACATTCAACATTGTTCATTAGAGGAAAGAACTAATTATCACTTCCATATTCAGGAGTAAATTATTTTCTTTGAAGACTTCATTTCCTTGGTTGTTGATGGGGTTGACCTCTTATCTCCTTGATGAGCATTTCATATTTTGCACTAGGTTTCTTTGCTTCAGTTTGTGAGCTAGGCTCACCTTTAACAGTTTCA
Source organism: Pinus taeda (assembly GCA_000404065.3). Taxonomy (NCBI): domain Eukaryota; kingdom Viridiplantae; phylum Streptophyta; class Pinopsida; order Pinales; family Pinaceae; genus Pinus; species Pinus taeda. The sequence goes on from APFE030168953.1 coordinate 48,873, forward strand.
TGAAAACCAAGACCAAATTTGATGGCAAGAGACCTTTGATTACTAATGATCATCCAAAATCTTAGTACTATCTTGAAATCATAAAAGTTTATAATTTTCTTCTAATTTACCTTTTAGGATATTTACCTCAACCTGATATTGCTCTTCCTTTTCAAGATACTGCTTCTTCATGATTTCTTTAGCTTTTAATCCTTCTCCCACTTGTTTCCTTAATTCAAGAACTTCATTTTCTTGTTCTTCAAATTCTTGGAATAGTTCTTCATTCCGCTTATTTGAATTTTTGAGATCTTCTTTTAGAGAAATGACCACAGCTTCAAGACCTTCACAGTGGCTAGTTCTTGTTATAAGTTTCTTGGTTGTTGTGTTCTTTTAATTCACTTTATTTATCAATGATGTCACTTCATCCTGCAACCTTTGACTTTGATCTTCCTTTTCTTTGTACTGCTTCTTTATTTTGTTTCCTTCCTCCAACTGAGATTTTAACCTGGTAACTTCTTTTTTGTAGGCACATTCCCTTTTACCAATTAGATCTTTTTGATCTTTAATTATGTCCGTGAGCCTTTTAAATTTTGCCTCTATTTGATTTCCTTCTCTTTCACCCATAAGAGAAAATTTTGTTGTTTCATTGTCACTTTCATTGTCTTCAAATGAACAGAAAAATGTATCACCAGAGGACAACAAATTTGTACTTGATAGTTCGTTTGCTTGTTCATATTCATTCTGAGGTGATTCTAAATCTGAAGAGTTGCTTCCACATAAAGGCCAATCATCTCTCCCACTATCATAGTTACTTTGAGATGTATTCTTCTTTTGAGGTGCTTTCTTCTTTAGCTTCTTTCCCATTGTTACTACCGATCTCCTTCAAGTGATCAAGATTCTGTCCAAGGACCCGCACTGATACCAATTGTTGGAAATAATATTGAGAGGAGGGGTGAATCATTATTATTAAATCTATAACTTTTTCATTTCCATAGTCATATTTATATACGTTACTTCATTGAAGGTAACTCGCGTGTACACACAACTGTATTTAAGGCAACCAACATATATCCAACAAACTTATGATTCAGTTAATTCATCATATCTTGATCTTTAATCAGTGAATGAGTACTTCATTAACCATATAAATAGTAACCATGTGCATAATAACAGAACAAACCATCACACATAAGAAACACACATGAACACCAAGATTTAAGGTGGAAACCCAATGCGGGACAAAAACCACCTGCTGCTGCCTTATTCTAATATAAGAAAAACCTGTTTACAATCTTGTACTGGTGTAGACTCCTACCAGTATGTAGGCACCCACGTGCAGAAGGCTACAACCTTCTCTTGTTCTCCAGCTTCTACTGTAAGGGAGCTACAACCCTCTAGCTCTTGTACTAGTCGATCCATTTACTAGTATGTAGGTGCCAACCCACAAAAGGCTCCAACATTCACTCGTTTTCCAGCTACTATTGGAAGGGAGCTCCAACGCCTTGGCTCTTGTACTGTTCGATATGTTTACCAGTACATAGGCGCTAGCCTATAGAAGGCTATGACCTTCTCTTTTCCTCTAGGGACCACGTTCCATATATTTTTAGATTGGATACTCCTCGAGCACAACACCACAATCTAAAGGCCATGTTTCATCAAATTTTCATACTGGACCCATCAACAACATTGAAGCTCAAAATCAATCACAACTGCAATACAACCATCAAATACATTTGTATCAACAATCACTAAAATCCAATCAATATCTGATATAACTGAAACCCAATCATCAATCTCTGATATAACTGAAACAATCAATCACTGAAACCTCTGAACCTCTAACACAACTGAATCAAAAAATCACTGAATCTCTAACAAAATTGAATCAACCATTCATTCAAACTTAATCAAATTCAACCATTCAACTAGAATAGACATATCACTATAACCATTACACATATATGGACCCAGAACACTGCATCAACAACCAGAACTAACTGTAACCTCAAAATTCATGTGTCAAAATGCATACGCTCCTTTAATGAAGCAAACTTGCATGTATACGCTACTTCCTTTTGCCCAACTTTCGTATACCTCTAAAGATATTGAATCATAAAACTTCTGAACCACAAACTATAGCAATCAGTGACATTCTGAATATCTACTTTCATATTATAAAGTTCTACATAGATAGCAACAAGGAACACCCTTCTTTCTCAATCAATTAATCAATGAGACACAAACTCTTTATGCATTAAATTTTACTTTCAGATCTCAGAAGACTTCATTGAAAGACAAAAATAAAATGGAAACACTGATCTAATAGACCAGTCATCCTTGAACATCAAGATTTTCTTTTGCATACGCTACTTGGAAGAGTTGAACCAACGTGTATACATACCTTCGCTAAAGTGAACCAGCGTATAGATCTACAAATACTTACTCACTACAATTCCCAACTTTAGACATACCTAGATCATCACATATAAAGGATAAAACATGTGTTAGCAGTCAGATCGAGCCCATCCATTATCATATCACATAATGATAAGTCATTATGATCCAGATCCACCATTAGATCTCATCCATCATCAAATGCTAAGGTGCATATTTAGTCTAAATCAAGAAAAGCATCAGAAACCCATAACATGCATATTTTCTTTTGATCTAACACTTCATAAGATATTCATTTCTTGTGCACTTATCCCTTTGATATTCTCCTCCTTACATTGTTTTAGGCCTTTCTCAATACCTTGGACCAAAACCACTTAGGACCAAATACCTCAGACTAATACCTTGGACCAAATACCTCAGATCAATACCTTGGACCAAATACCTCGCACAAATACCTCGGACCAAAACTTCAGACCAATACCTCGGACCAAATACCTTGGACCAAAAACTTGGTTTTCCAACATGTACGCTCTTTTCCTTTTGTGGGAGTGCGTGTATATGTATACGCTCTTTTTGTTCTGTGGACCAGCATGTATACACTATTTTGACTAAGTGGACCTACGTATACTTCTTAAACTGCTTTACATCAACCTTTTCCTTTAATTTCTTTATTTTGGTCAATAGGCCTTAGTTCCATCTTCTTGATCCTCTGTACCACCGCCCTATTGCCTCTGAATATACCTGTTATGCTGTAATTTGCCATATTACTTATGAAATGATTCCTTTGAACTACCATGCATTCTGTCACATCTGATATCTCTCCTGTAGATTCATCTAGTTACCATATACAAGTGAGTTGTTCTGCTACAAGTGGGTTGCCATCAAGTACAACACATGTATCATAATGCCAACAAAATCCTTTAATAGCACTGATAACAACAACACATGTATCATAATGCCAACAAAATCCACTAATAGCACTGATAACAACAACACCAAGACCCTTGAATCTAAGCAGAAATCATTCCTTCCCTACCTTAAAGGAACTACTGATAAAATTACTCAAATTTTGAAGCATAAAATATCATAACTTCTTTCAAACCGATCAACACTATTAGAAAAAATACGAAATTTGTTAAGGACTTTATTGATAATTTCCAATTTAAAGGTGTTTATAAAATCAACTTCTCTTGTGGTCAATTATGTATAGGTGAAACTGGACGATCTATAAAATTTAGGATTAAAGAACATATTGTGGATATTAAACATGAAAGACTATTCTTTGTTGCATTAACAGAGCATGCTAAGACCACTAAACATTATATATGTTTGGAAGATACCAAAATGATCACGAGAGAAAACCATTATTACAAGTGCAAAATTAGACAAACCATTGAAATAAAAATCACCCTAACAACTCGAATAGAGATAATGGCATGGATATCAGTAGTAGCTAGTCTCCCATGCTCACTTTAAACCATTAATAAAACTAATATGACCATTTTCCCCCTCATTTTCTTACCTCTTATTAACCTTTATATTCCCATTTTTTTCCCTCCCTCCCTCCCTCCCTCCCCTTCATTTTTTTCTGGTTTCTAAATATCATCTATTCGTCCTAAGGTTTCTTTTTAATAATACATATTCAATACCTTATAAAATTATACTATATTAAGTATATACATTTATAAATTTATTAAATAATTAATTTAATTACAAATTTAAAAAGTATTTCTTGATAATATTATATATTTAATTAAATAATATAACTCTACTTATATTAATATTTAATTCTACATATTCATAATTCATAAATTAATTATTAAATTTAGAATCCTAATCATGTACATATTTATACCATTCACATTCACCCTAGTTGGCTCTAAATTTATCTTTACACATACCTTTCCATTATTTATTCACCTCCTCTCTTCAGATTTTTCTCAAGTCTTGACAATGGACCTAGATAGTGGTTCTAAAATGTCGACAATAAAATCCATATCTATGAATCTTCCTGCATAAACTAAAAACATAAAACGTTGTTTTATACTCCTCCTGAAACCATGTTGGCTGCTCTAACCTTTCTCTTTCTATGCTGATACATTTGAAATATACCAATTTATTATTATAATAAGAAAGGGGACTTGACCATGCCTCCAAAGTTCAGATGCACTACTTTTAGTATCCTTTTCTGGTTTCCTGCATCTGAATTAATCAGCCTCTCTTGAGGCCATTCTCTTATTTAAATGAAGAGAAATAAATGATCTATTCCCTCTAAGTAGATTATCCTCCTTCATCAAAACCTTCATTAGCCAAGTCCTAGCGACATAATTTCTTCCCAACTTCTCCTTTTCCCATATTTGGGCCTTTTCTTGGCTATGCATGGCTAGAGCACACTTCTCCTTCAACTCCTCTTTCTTCATCCATATCTTATTGCTGTCTTTTTTCTTTGTTTGCAATAGAATGGTAATGAGGTTGTCACTCCCATTCTTCACTTGAGGCTTGTGCTAATTGCAGTTGGAGATTATAGAGGAATTTTTCCTCCTTTATTCAGCGAGTCCTTTTGACATAGAGCATTGAAGACGTAGTTGGATTCCTTTTTTCTTCCATCTCTTCTCAACATCACTAGCTGACTTTCTTAGTGTTCTTGTAGATTTTGAGGGAAATACCTTGTCTTATCATATCTGCAGTCCACTGTCTTATGCCTTGAGATGGAATAGTTGCAGGATTCAATATGGTTTGAGAATGGAGCAAAGGGCCTTCCATATCTTCTAGAATTCTTGTCACAACCTCCATTGTTGCAATCAGGCCTTCTCCTGGCTACTTTTCACATTCTTAGGTTCTTTCTACCCAACAAATCGTGTTTTCTTGCATGCCATCTACAATATATGGTTTTATGACCAAAATTATTGCAAGGAAAACAATTACCATGAAAAGGATTTTGATAACAAAATATACCTTTTCTTTGAGATATTTTTCCTTGAGGGGGAAAATAACTTTGCTAGTTTTTAATGTTCCTTCCATGGTAGTTTGCATTATTGCCTTGCATTTTTCCTTGTTGTTGCTTGGTTATCCTTTATTGATCTACTTGTTGTTACTTCTTACCATTCCGTTGTTTTATTTTCTTCTCTTGTTGATGATGCTTTCCTTGTTGCTACTATTTTCCAGTAGCCTCTTTTCCCATGTTTTTATTGGAAGCGCCAACTACCCTTACTTGGATACTTGACCCTTTGGTCTTTTCCTTATTGGAGCTTGATTCTTCTTTGAAACCCAAACCAACCTTGATGAGTTGGGATCTCTGCTTAACAAGCATCTCATTCAAAACCTTATGCTCTCCTCAAGATTCTAGTATTGAGACAACTCTTTATTTGAATTTTCCAAGTCATGTCTCAATGAGACTACTTCAGCTTGTAGTCTCTCATAGTGAGCTTCTCTTTCATCTAGCTGAATGGTTAGCCTCCCATTCAATCTGTTAGTCTCTTCTTGTTGAGGATTATATCAATTATTGTTTTTTTCAACTTATCATTCTCAAGCTCATACTTGTGAAACCACACCTTTTGCTTGAGATTTTATTATGATATCTCCTTTATCTATTTAAGAGAAGAGATCAACTTGTTTCTAAAATATATCCTTTCATCTAGACCCTTTCTTCGCTATCAGAAGTGCTAGTTGAGCCAACATAGAGATATAAACTCATCGTTGTGTCCATGGAGTGTTCTACAAGTATGAGGAGTACTCCACCTTCATCAATTTGAGTGATAGCCCTATTCTCATCATGGGATATACTCTCCTTTTCTTTAGAGGTTCCCTCATTTTATTTTGCTACTAATGTGGGTCCATCTTCAATACTACTAGATACATGACTATCTCTATCTTCAAGTGATTCACATGAATATCTAAATAATGGATGAAGTATTTCTTTACATTTACCACAAAGAGATAGATTATCTCCTAAGAATCATGGCCTTTACTCTAATTCTTCATCATCATCAACTAGAGAGTGATGGGCATCAACTTCCATATTGGAAGAAGGATCTTCAATATTTTGAGCATTTTTCCTATGAGATGTCATTGTCATTCTCTTTCTTATCCTTATCTCATTATTAACAACCTTCGCAGATTCAAGTTCATTTCTTGAGAAACAAGGTTCATCAACCTCCTCTATTACTACATATCTTTCTCCTCCATATAGACATTGAAATTTGTTCAACATTTTCTTTGCTGACTCACAATGCCTCACTTTGTCAACATCTAGATTAGACAAATCTTTCATGACGATTTCCTTGGCTTATGTAATGAACTCATTCCTCTCTCCATATATCACAAACGTCCAAATGTTTTCATTGGTTACCATTAAATAGGCTTCCATTCTAATCTTCGAAAGCTCATAGTCTGATCCATTTAAACATGGAACTCATTTTGTTGTTAACCAAACTTGGTTAGCCATTTTTTCCATTTGACCTACCTTAAAGCGATTAATATATTCGTGAAGGAACCTTGATTTGATACCAATTGTTGGAAATAATGTTTAATATGATGGGGGGGGGGGGGGGTGGAGGGGGTGAATCAGTATTAAGGCTAATTTAAACTTTTATGCCAATATATATTGTCATTCAAACTTGGAAACCATCCATATAACCATGAACAACATATCGTGTGGACGAAATATGTAATCATCACATGAACACAAAAACCATGAGCATCATACACATTGGACACAAAGGTTTAACGTGGAAACCCTTCTAGGAGAAAAACCGCCAAAGCTTGTTTTTTTTTATTGATGTAAAACTAAGAGCACCTACTTTATTACATCAATCTTCTTGTGAGCCACCACTCGTAGGAAGCACGAACTCCCCTTGATTTTTTGTTATTACCCATAGCAGGAAGCACCAACTCCATCCTTTTATAGACACCTATTCAACTTACCAAATGCATCATGTGAAGCACCAAGTTCATATATTTGTTGCAAGCACCAAATTCACATATTTTTTGCAAGCACCAACTTGCAACTTCTTGGATTTATGCAAGAAAAAACTTGTAGGAGGCATAAACCCCCAAGCCTTCTCAGACACCCACTAGAGATAGAAAAAAAACGTCTTGTATGTAGGCTCCAATCCAAACTCAAAAGAAAACTTACTTCTCACTATAATTAGCAACCTCTCCACCTGTTTCCAATTCTATTCTCCTCAACAACCTTTTGGCCCATAGAGCATTTTTTCCTGTGCACACTTTGTAGCATTCCATTATTTTTCTCAGTAGTATACACTAATACACAACACTCTGTGCACTTTTCCCACCCTACAACAACATACTCACACAGACTCTTTGTTCTCAATAATGTACACTTAGTTCTTGACCTTCTTCTTTTGCTTAGGCACGCTCAGCCTCTTTCCACTGCATAGGAACTCTTAGCCTCTTATCTGCAGCATAGGCACATTTGGCCACTTCTTAGAAATGCTCACACACATAGAGCTCTCCACTCAAATTTATCAACAATGTTGCATTCCCCCCTATTTCTCCATTGCAATCATGTTTTTTGTTCATCTATTTCCCAAGGAACGGTGTTGTCTCTACTGCCATCCACATAGTGCCTACAAGCACACTTCAACATGGCTCTCCATGTTGTTAGTCCATCAAATTACAAGCCATTTAATCCATATTAAATGAAGAATGGGATCTAAGCAGTTCTCCATATTGAGATTTAAATCTCAGTCAACCTGCACACTACAACAAGGCTCCCCATGGTGATTAATTTCTCACACAGTTCAAATTGTACTTCAGGAATGACTTCTCTAAGATTTCTTCTAATCTTCATTCAATTCCATGAAGTGTGCAAGGAAGATCAATTGTACTTGTTATGAAATCAATTACCACCTCTGCAAATCATGGTCCTCTCTGTTTCAGTCTCCTACCTTTGATAGTGACCATTGAGTCCATTGCAACATATGTGCAATTTGAACCATCCTCTGTGGTTCACTCATGGATCTATCCTGATGATGAACCACAGAGGATGGTTCGAAACATCGATTCCAAAAATATAAATGCGATGACTCCACAAGATAACACCACACAAAATATAAATCGCAAAAGCCTCAAATCAATAATCTGTGCAATTGTCATCCTTGCTACCTTGACTCAATGCTCTCTGCAGTTTCCATTACTCTAGCTACCGACTTGTTTTCATGCTGAAAGGTAGAGAGCTCTTCATAAGGTACTAACTCATCCATGCCTACTAACCAACCTATAGAGGTCCTCAAAATATGGCACAAGTGCCAATATTGGCCCAAGGTGCCAGAGAATTGTTGAATCTAACTTTGCGATCTTTTTTTATTATAGTCCATTTGCTCAAGCCCTTTAACTATTTCTTAGCCATAGGACCAGGTCTTCGTGATCATTGTCTAGGCCATTGGGAGCTAATACATCCCTATATTCCCTTCACATTATGAATTCCCTTTGTTAATGGGTTCATTTAATGTCCCCTCCAATTAATCTCTAGCAGCTACACCAATTTTTCAATTTTTGTCTAAGGCAAGTTAATTTTGATGTTTTGGGTGCTTAACTTAGGAGAAGTGGGTTAGGTGGACCCCACTTGATTAAGATTTATAAGGAGGGTCCAAACATATGAGAAAGAGGGAAACCTATGTGATAGTAGATGGTGGGGGCCACCCCAAGAGGGGAATACATACCCCTTGAGCAAACTTCACATTTGGAGGGAGAAAGGCAAGGTGGGGTGAAAGCATGGGGCTCACATGATAAAGGAGGAGCTCAAGGATAAATAAGGGGAAGATGCATAATTTTGGGGGTTTTCAACCTTTGATATTTACACTTAGCTAGCACACTTGAGTTGTTGATCTAGCTCCGCAAGTGATTTTCAACACACTATATTTTCATGTGAGAATATCAACCCTCCTTCAGTGGACTTCGCGTGCTAGTCTAAGGAGGAGATCTAAACTATGTGGTGGAGCTATTTTTAGTGCCTTGTTTAGGAAATTTATGGGATTATTATAGTAGACTGGGTGTAGTAAAGGGAATACACACTCCCCAAGGGAGCTGGGTGTGGAGCAGTATAATTGTTGGCCTTTTCGGGAGAGAATTAGTCTAATTTTAATGAATATTTGGAGTGTTGGCAAGGTGCATTTCTCTAGAGTTTTTGTTGTAGCCTATCATCATTTCAAGAGCTATGTGAGCTTGCATAGATGCTATTTTCGGATACACGTGGGAGTTGGGTGGCTTCATATTTGGAGGGTTGAAAGGATTTGGGATTTTTGGGGGCATCCAGAGGAATTTTGCTGGCATTTATCAACATTTTTGCAAGGCTGAAAGGTGATATTTCTAGGTGGGTCAAATTGCCTAGTAGTTGGAGGAGCCTAAGGAAATTGGGGAAAATTCAGAAGGTTGGAATTGGACCCAACCCTTTTTGGGTCTTTCTAAGTTTATTGAGTAGATGAAAAGATTAATTTGTTAGAATTTTTGGAGTTGTATAGGGGGGCTCAAATAGGGACGGAATTCTAGCCAGTAGTGCACATTGTCAGACAACGAAACATAGAGGAGGATTCATTTTCTAGAAGCTGGGAATCTTACATTCTCACCTAGGGTTTGTCTAGCTTGCCTTTAGCAAGCCCAAGTGCACTTTTTCCTACCCAATGTACTCCTACCACTACATATAATAAAATGGCTCAACTTGTTTTGGAGGAAATCATGGTTATGCTTATATTTCTATTGTGATTTTGGTTTTTGGTTGCAAGAGAGAATTTGATCACTGTTATCACTTAATATTTATATTTAGGAATATTACAATGGTATCAAAGCTCATAGTCTTAGCTTAGCCCGTGGAAGAAGGCTTCAGTCTATGACACCATATGACAAGAAAAATATCACATACAAAAGGAAGAGGTACAAAAGTAGGGAAATACAACTATGGATTACCCTTGATCCAGAAACTCTTGAGAAGGAGGTTGAGGAGCCAAATATGGGGGATAATTAGGGTGATAAGAAGATCAAAGAGGAGGAATTTCCCCAAAACCTCTTGAAGGTTATCCATGACTTGTGTAGGGGTATTGATGAATTGAGGCAAACAAATAGAAGTAACAATAAAGGCAAGGGAATTTAGGAGGACATCCATTTGGGTGAGAGTTCAGGTACCTCACAACACTATGCAAAAAACCTACCCAATGCACCTCATGTCTCTAGCACACCACCCAAGTTGACTATCTCTAGATTCTTAGCATAAGGTATTAGAGGGCCACAGGGGAAGGAGGACATGCCCAAAGGGGAGTATTTTATGGAGCACCAGTCCTATGGGGATGATTTTAGAGAGGCCATTTGTTAGAAAATTATATATTACAAAGCAACGGAACACATAAAATATTGTAGAAACAAAAACACAGAAAATGCATAAAATAAGAGAGACACAAATATATGTGGTTCACCCAATTTGGGCTACATCCACGGAGAAACAAACAATCCTTCCTTTTATTTTATCCAGCAAAATAAAGAGATACAACCTACACCATATCTGATGTAATTTCCTCTTCGCTCTCACACAATATCCTCTCTCTTTCTCTCCCAAAATACACATATACACAACCGAAATAAAAATTCCTCACATAAATCTAGGGGTTGCATTATAAGGAAAAAAAACTTAAATTGACTGCAAAATTACAATATTTTACAAGGAATTTTTCATCTACTTTTAGGCCCCCGAACACCTCCCTGCGTGGAGGGGTGTATAGTATTCTTGGGGTATACGTATGGTTGAAACAAAGACCACTAAATCATGAATATATTCAAGCTCCACACCCAACACCATTAACTTCAAAGACTTCTTCCAACTTAAGGGAAACAACAGCAGCAAGGGGAAAACTGGAGGAGGCTACAAGCATGGCATTGATTTGCAGCACACAGTGGGAAGGTTATTCCTCCAAATTTTTTATGGCTCACTTAAGAGCTCATCTAGGTCCTGGGTTGAGAAGTTGGATGTCTATTTATATCTTAACTAGATGACATCGTGTTGCACAGTATTTTGTTGCACTCCTTGTCTCATATCCTAAAGTGTGAAAATGGCGAAAGTTGTTAGTTTGTTCACCATGAAACATGTTAAGAAGAATACCAGAAGAAAATAGGAAAAAATTGCCTTAAAATATTTATGAAGAAACTTGTCAAAAAACCTTGTTTTCAAGATCAGTTCTTTTTGCATCACTAGTGACCCATGCTGGTACCTTGTTACACTATACTTTCCTAGCACTGCCAACATGACTTTTACCCGGAAAACTCACGCTAAACCTCTTAAGGTAGTTTTTCCTAAAGTGGAGGAGAAGCTTCTCTTATTATAAGTCTCGAGAATGACGAGGTAGTTATAGGTGAATAAGGATTGGAATAAGATCTCCCATTCTTTTTCCTTGACCCTAATTTCATGGAGCTTTCCCTTGATATGTGGAACCTCTCCCTCCTTTTATGGATCCTTAACTCCCTCTCCTTCCCTATAAATGAGATCCTTACTATCCACAATTGGTTGGCTATTGCTTGGTTTCCTTCCTAATGTTAAAGTATGCCCAAATGCTGCCCATTTTGCTAAGGCGAAAGGAGTGCTTGAAGGTTAAGGCTAGGAATTGGAAACTCACCTATAGGAGGCTTCCAACATTAAGTTGTTGTAATGTTCCCTTTACCATCTATTAATACTACATTATGTGCTTTCTTTCCATAAATGTGTAAATAATTTCTCATTTAGTATAATACTCCTTGATCTGTTATATGGTTTATATTGGAATGGTTTTTCTTATGTATGTGTATGTTGTATCCACATGATTTTCGTTACAGGTGTTCATTCCCATTGGCGAAGGGGAGATTGAGCTTGGAAGCAAAAGACTCAAGGATGAAACCAACGAACATTAGCATTAGAGTCAGGTACGTCATCTATCCTCCTTTGTGTTTTTTGGTATAAGCTAGGAAAGTTTGCACATATTTGTCTAGTTTGTTGCAGATCCTCCCATAGGACTAGAGGGATCGCTTATGTTTGCATAAAGGATTTCCTGCACAATAAAATGGCAACTCTGATGAGGAGATTATAACCCTTAAAACATCCTTTTTATGTTTGGTGTTTTTTTTTATTAGTTTGCCAACCTCCTAGCGATCCGTAACTTAGGTTCATTATGGGTCCACATTCTGAGTAGTATGTTATTTAGAGTGTCAAGTTTGGATATCTCTTGATTTTCTTTTCATTTTCCTAAGTCTTTTTGACCCAACACATTTTCTCGAGAAAGAGTTGTGCTGTTAGCATTGATTTTTCCCATTAAAGTCGTGTTGAAGGTGTTGGCAGTCTATCAACATGGTTTTTTACCTTTTGAGCTTAGTCTCGGAGTATCCACAGTAGAAACCATATTTCTATCAACGTTTCAAATCCCAACAGGGATCCATCATCAAGACCAATATGAATTGTTGGGTTGTGTTATATTCTTTCCACATAGTTAACGCGGGGTTTGAGGGGTACCCGTAACCCCACTTTATGGGGTCCGGGGCGCTATGTTAAGTTGGGCGGACCCACCTATGGTTTTGTGCATGATTTTCGCACATGTTTTTTGGACGCGATGGTTTTTGGTCTATGGTATTGGATGCTTCGGCATGTATAAATATGTATTGTAACATTGAAAGGAACATAATGAAAAATCAAGCTTGTAGTCTCGGTTTTGGGGTCCAGTGGGAAATCTCTGTGTATATGTGTTTTATGTGTTATGCTCTCACATTTTTATTTCTCATGTGATTTAGAATTCGTATGCACATAATTTCTGTACGAGGTTAAAAACTACATTTGGTATCAGAGCTTTTTTGGCTTCAAGGGGACGCCTTTGTTGCTGAGGGGTTTCGCTCAGGCTTGTGGTAGACCCTGTTCAGTGGGAGATCTGCGAGATTGATTCTGGTGGTGAAAGAAGATGGTGAGCAGTGGAAAGATAGAGATTGAGAAGTTCAATGGTCAGAGTTTTGAGTTGTGGAAACTCA